>JAODTR010016996.1:20000-21777 GCA_025399935.1 Amblyopsis rosae
GTTTATTTTCCTAACAATTATGTTTACAGTAACATCCCATTTCTGTCAGTTGTGTAGTTGGTCGTCGTGCATGTCAGTCAAAGTAACTCTCCTGTCAAGTAGGCGGGTCGTGACGCAGGTAGTCAACTCTGTCCCAGACTTCATGGAAGTAAAGGCTGGCTCTGCGAGGCGCTTCACACAGCTGCCTGTCTATATGTGAACTGTAATTAACACCTTCCGAGACAACACGCCAAGAGGTACATGAATACATTACGAAGATTAAGGCCCAGACACACTAGAAAGGGATTATACAGTATGTAAATATCAGTCTGGACCACCATTAGCTAGACGACACGACAACCTTTCAAGTACACAGGATATACATCTGGTTATATTCAAGAGATTTATTTGTTTTCATAAAATTTCGTAAAATTAGAATGTTTAACGCATGAAAACTCATACAGTATATGCAGTACTGTAACATGTATGCTTATTACAGTAACAAACTAAATTAAATAAACAAAAAAATATCTTACTGTAGCTATACTGAGCTTATTCTCACAAGCAAACACACACACACACAAACATTAACTTCTGCACACACATTAACTTCAAGTACACAGTATACAGTGCGTAAGGTATGGAATATAATCAATAATATTAATTCACTCATAGCTTGCTTATGCTCTATCTATATTGTGCCTGTTGAGGCTTTCCTAGCCTTTAAAGCTAAATTCCGGCCGCACATTAATAAACTTCTGTCTAATCGAATCTAATTAATCCAGGCTTGCCTTGAGCTTGAGCTTCTACTAAGAAGCATCGACATATATAATAAATCAATAAGGAATAGCATAAATAAATAATAAATACATGAATAAATTACAGGCTAATATGTAACACCCTGCCTCAATTGTGTTTTGCATAATATACTAGTCTATTAACTAATATAATACTGCATATATTCTTATTTCAACCTGCAGACCAGAAGGTGTTTAAAGGAAACTAGCAAAGCAAACCCTAAATTGCTACTCTTTATGAAAACATTCATGAAAAACACTCTCGTTGTATGATTATAGGGGGAATATGCTGTTATAATAGACTTTTCAAAACAACAGCTTACATGGCATCCTGCCCATAAAGCAAATTGCCCAGTTACGCTCGACAACACAAATACACCCTCTCTCTCTCTAACAGTGCTGTAATTTTCATAATTTCAGGGACCACTCAAAAGTGTTTAAACTCAATCTGTCACAGCACACACGATGTGAATTGTGTATCATTACAGGTGTAGAGATGTGCGAATGCAACTGTAATGTTATCAAATTAGTCAATGGGCTTTTACAGTAGATCGCCTTGACCGGGATCTCTGGTCTTACAGTGAATTTGTTTTTGGTTATGATGTAAGGGCTGCTGATTCATTTGAAATGGTCTATAAGGTTTACACTCAATATTGTCTTCCCATATCTTATTTAACCTGCAGTGGGACTACAGTATGTTTGGAACTACAATACTGCATAACATGTTACCTGTACAATACTGCATAACATGTTACCTGTAGAACTACAATACTGCATAACATGTTACCTGTAGAACTGCTCCTTCAATTTTTGTAGAACTACAATACTGCATAACATGTTACCTGTAGAACTGCAATACTACATAACATGTTACCTGTAGAACTACAATACTAAATAACATGTTACCTTTAGAACTACAATACAGCATAACATGTTACCTGTAGAACTACAATACTGCATAACATGTTACCTGTAGAACTGCTCCTTCAATTTTTGTAGAA
>JAODTR010017015.1:0-19123 GCA_025399935.1 Amblyopsis rosae
CCCCCCCCCCCCCCCCCCCCCCCCCCCCCCCCAGCAGGGAGGCAGAGATGAACACATCGAAAAAGTCATGAATAAACGCACAATATAACTATATCGATATAAACGATATTGTCTTAATTTGATATTCGATATTCCGGTATATACCGGTATATCGCCCCGCCCTACAATACGCTGCGCATCGCTGTGTGTATCAGATTGCGCAGAGCTCTAGATATGTCTAGATAGTGCTGCTTACTCGTTTGGTGCTAAATGGCATATTGAACAGTTTGCTGGATAGTGATTAAAATAAAAGAGCCAATGTTGAGCCAGGAGCTAAGGAAATAAACACGCTAGTTGTCATAGAAATGATAAACAAAGTACAAAGATGCAGCTGAAATATTATAATATTAGGCAAGAACAGGAGTCATTCTAACGTTTTTAACGTTAATGAAAATGGCTTGGAACAAATATAATACCTCCTCGCTGGCTAGCAAACATCTCCACCTGCCCTGGAACCATGCATGCTAATTAGTCTTGTTAAAGCCTTGACCGCTCGGTTGTAGACCGTGTAGTGTGTGTTCTACTGTTGTATTGTTTTATTTAAGGTAGATTTCCATTTCTTATTAAACATTAGCAGAGCCTTTCATTAAACAACACTCCACAGTAATGTCAATACCACCAGTATATGTGGTAGAATACACACTACACTGAGGAGCTTCACTATCAGCTTTACAGCCACCTTAGAAGTACGTTTTTGAGAAACAATTTGCGGTGGAGTAATTAATGCCAATGAGGGATTATTCTTCTCAGAAAGAGAGAAAGAAAGTAATAAAGTCATTAATACAAACCAGGACAGAGGGAGGGAGTAGTGGAGTGGAGAATAAAATAAAAAATTGAGTTTTAGATGTGTGGATATTTCCCCCGCGTCGACACTCACATCCATTACCCAGAATGCTCGGCGGTCCACTGGGGTAGATTGGGTGGGGGGGGGACAGATGGAAATCCCTTTGTCATCATTCTGCCATTCAATATTAAAAATACATTTTGAAGGTTGGACGGTGCTATTTTGAATGATCTGCAGCCTGCATATCATTTAGAGGTACAAAGGCAGCGCCGGGGCTTCTATCACCCCGCCTGCGTTGGGGCTGCTGTATAAATAGGCCAATTAGCTGCAGCCTTCGCAGGAAGAAGGCGGGCGGGGGGGGCGGGACTGAAGCGCCTGTGTGCATGGCTATGCAGCCTCACATTATTGCCCACCCTGGAAGCTGTCTAACAGTCTAAAGATTGACGGGGCGAGGGGGGGCGCACTCAGCAAATGAGATATCCATGACTGAGATCCCCTCCTCCACCCCTGACTGTGGGATCCTGTGTGTGTGTGTGTGTGTGTGTGTGTGTGTGTGGGGGTGCTGGGTTACTGCCCACGTCTGCACCCCTGGAACCCCTCAATGCAAAAGCGTTTGGCGACCGGGTACAGAGCGATCAGGCCAATCAGAGGTCAGCGTACGTTCTGGTTTCAATTCTGATTGGCTGAGATAAAGGTAAGTCAAAGTCAAAAGTCTAAATTAATGTATTATCCCACATCGGGACATTATTGTTACATCCTTCATAATAAATATAAGATATGAATAAAAAACATGAAGGACAATGTAAAGACAACATTCCAGACACAAACAGCAAGTTATCATCTATGACGCTGACACGGTGAGGTTAAACCTGCTTGTGAGACCGCTTGATAGTGATATCTGAGCAGGTTCCCCAACTGCCACGAACCGTAAATGTCCCCCAGTAAATGCACAAACACACACACACACACACACACACACCTATTAGTAATTGGCTGTCTATTACAGAACTGATCACCAGGCCTTATGCGTTCACCATGCAGGCCCCCTGGGAAACGTTTCCTTGACAAATAGTGTGATGCATTAAAGGGAACTAGAAACTGTTGAGGAGATCACACATCCAATACTGCAAATTATGAACAATATATATTAATATAAAACAATGTCAGTGTGTGTGAGTGTGTGCTGGAGCCGGTCCGGGGTTTCCGTGGTAATGACCGGGCCGCAGCACGGCGGTTGTTTATCTCCCGTTTCGCGGGAGGAGGCTGAATAACGAGCGGCGGATGAGTCACGCCGCTGCCATCGCCAGACCCCATTAGCTCACGTGCACGCACGTACACGCGCACGCACGTACACGCGCACGTGAATTGGCGGGCAGCGGTGCGAGGTGCGTGGGGGGGCGGCAACATATTTTGGGGCGCGCTTGGCGACTTTAACTTGTGTTTGATCAATCCTTCTCATCAGCCCCGCTGTTCCCCTAACAAGATGGAGGCTCTGCACTGTCGTCCGTCATCAGATTAATGAGACTCTGCAGGTTACACGCAGCCCGCCCTGACGTCCTCCACAGCCCGGGAACACAGACACTGCATTTAGCAGGAGACAAACATGCTCTCTCGCTCTCTGTTTAATATAGAGCGCACAGTGTTTCATAAAGTTTCATAAAGTACACATGCAACACACAACCATGCAAAACAAACCCACATTCACACGCACGCACGCACACGCACGTACACACACACGCACACACGTACACAGTTTAATCGGATGGAAGTTGTTTGTGTGTAATTTTGTGTGTGCATGCGTGCGTGGGTGTTGATTAATTCACAACATCAAATTCAAGATGGCAGTCTCAGAAAAACAAAGAGTCCGAGCTTTAATTAACTCAGGAGAAGAAAGAATATGACCGAGTCAATATTTATCATGTCTAGAGAGGCATGCCCCCCCACCCCCCCTCCCCCTCCCCCCCAGGCTCGAGGCTAATTACCCAGAAGCCAACAGGGGACCCAATACGCAAGTGATGAGATGTATGACAGGAACATTTCCCAAATTTCCTCAAGTGCTGCAATAGCACAAAGCACACACATGCACACGCACACAGCCACACACACACACACCTATTAGTAATTGGCTGTCTATTACAGAACTGAGGGAGGAAAATAGAGGTGGAATGAAACTGTTTTCATTTTATTTATTACTTTTTAATCTTTTGTCTCTTCTTCTAACAGAGCCAAACAGACCACAGCTCCCTCTGCAGGTTGTAGTGTGCTTGAACCAATGAGCTTGAACCAATCAAATAAAGCAGCTGCTTGACCCGCTCTCAGCCTGTAGAGATGCTCTAAAACAACGGAGACTACAATTATGCCGATATTTGCCGTGACGGCGCTAACCGCCGCGCCGCCCCAGCGGACCGAACACCTAGAAACGCGCGGAATATTTCCCCACCACGTCCAGTGAGCTCTGCATGATGCACGACTTGCGTATGTACTGTATGCGAGCGGCTGCGTTACACCTCTGAGGGAAGACTTTTAATTAACTCTCCGTTTAGACTTTATGTACGCCTTATCTGAGCCTGCCGCTGCCTTCTCCTCTCCCTGATATCAAATGGTTTGAGGCGCAAGGGGCTCGGTAATTGTGTGAAGCGTTGTATGAAGGTCAGCGGGGAGAAAGGGCCGTTGGAATAATTTGATTACGGCTTTTAATCCTGGGGTGGCCCGCGGAATGCTAATGAGTCACCTGCCTTGTTGTCACGGCGATAAGGGGACCCTTTCAGCTATTCATTTAGTTTTTATACAGCTCTGTTTCCGTTCAAGGCTACACACACACACACACACACACACACACAGTATATACATACACATGTGACCTGCCAAACACAAGTGCAAATGTGCATACATGCGCGCGCACGCAGCCACACACACATGCACAGGGATATGATGGGTGTCTTTCGGGCATAATCTCCAGCCAGACCATAATGGACTTCAGCGGCTTCACATATGTAAAGTGATAACTTACAAGCAGTTAATAAGACAATGTGACCCAGCTCGATAGAAACCGGCTTTACTTTCATCACTTATCGGGTTTTCGGCACAGCTGTAAGTGTGGAAATGGAGCCGGGACCCAATTTCTCCTCTTATACATATCAGGACCTCAAACAGTGAAAGGAGCCACAAAAGAAAAATGTGCTATTCACTGCGAAATTGGTTTTTGGGGAGCCGGTAAGTGTGCTCCTTCAGGAGGTGAAATTGAGCCGAGCTCATTGCGGGACACATCCTCCTTTTGGCTAAGGTCAGAGAACATTAGCCGGTCTCTGGGACTGAATCTGGATGGACATCATTGTGTTTTTTTTTGCTCTTTACTGAACATATCACTTTAGAAGATACCAGGTTGAATTTTACAGTATCATCTTCCAATAGTACTCATTTTTTGAGCACTTGAGGATGTGCTGAAAATGTAGGTGCTATATTTATTGTACTTGACACTGTTTTGGTATGAAGAAAAAAAAAATCTGCTCTGTTTATGAGCTTGGAAAGCTAAATAATCAAATGGATATCAGGAGGCATGGATGCGAGATCACACGGCTGTTCTTGTTCTCTGGAAGTGTTCAGACGCAGATGGGGTGACAACACCCAGGGGAGCCTCACTTGCTCGTTGGAGGCTCCGTTCCAAAGAGAACTGCTAACGCACCGTGGTGGGGTGTTCATCTGGAACATGTCTCTGGATATGAGTCCAAGATAGGGCAGAGGCTTCGTTTCAGAGCCTGAGGGGTTTCAGCCTCCACGCGTGCAAACCCTCCTCCCACACCGGCCTGGTGGCACAGGCACCCAATGACGTCACAGGAGTGACTGACAGACTAGAGGGGCGTGGCCAAATCACGTTTACAATCAGCCAATAGCAACTTTCAATTGCAATTCTCAGTTTTTTAACCTGTATAATAGTCAAGAATTCAACCTGAATCAATAATAAAAACTTCATCAGACCTACAGTAACAAACTCTCAAACTCTCTCAAACTCTCTCTCATGGTGTTACAGTATGACAGGGCTATAAAACACCATAAAACATTCCTCTTTCAAGCAAGAACAACTTCCTACACCGCTGTGCTCTTGAACGCAGCAGTGGTTCCATGCTGATGTCCTCCTCTCACATAGATTCACGCTTTACAGAAATAGAAGGTAGGATTTGCCCAGCGCGCACACACACACACACACACACACAAGCACAGACACACACACACACAAGCACAAGCATGCACACATAAGCACGCACACAGACACACACACACAGACGCGCATGCAAACACAAGCATGCACATACATACACACACACACACCAGACTCAGCTGACATTCTCACTGTCTCGGCGTTCAGCGACACGTCTAGTGGACTCAACGGCAGGTTGCAGAACAGGGAGGACTTGTGCTGTGGACGTTCACACAACGCTTGTGTTTTACTGCTGTAGATTGTGTTTCACATTGGTAATGTCCCACAAGCTACAAAGGTTTGTGGGACATTAGCAATCGGTCTGTAACCAATGGGGGCAGGTCTTACAGTTAGAGTCGGAAAGGTCCATCAGGTGCCAGTGTTCATCACCATGTAGGTCTTGTGATTCGTTGAAGGTGGTCCTATCACCTGCTGATGACTTGATTGACATACATTCAATATAATTATGTAACTTTGAATAGAGAGTTTCCAGGCTGTGGAACAAATACCTTTAAATAACTATCCTTTCATATATCTCATTATACTTGTTTGTTTTATTTTTTTATGTTTGAAATTATCTATTTGTCTCTTTATCCAGTATTTTTTCATTCACATTTTGTTGTTGTTATTTGCTTTTTTAATTTTCTTCTCTCATCCTTAACCTAATTTGAATTCTAACTGAATATTGCTTTTAATGGACCAAGTATTCTGCTTTGTTTTGACTGTTTATTATTATAAATAGTGAAGCTTGCACAATCAGGGTGGTCTTAGCAGGCTAGGTTCTGTGGAGAAAGAACTCCCAGAAGCTTTTGAGGCCGCTAGCACTTCCATCTCCATAAATACACAAGAAGATAATTATAACCAAGGTTATATATTATTATATATTATTATACAGTACAACTCTCTTATGTACATGTAACAGAATATTGTTGGTAGACTATTTCACTTCACATCACTTGAGATACTAATGCTTCCTCTGAAGCCATGACTAGTCGACTGCAGATATGTTCAATGTAGGCATACTGTATTTACTGCAGATGTATCTAGGTTGAATTAACCTATTGTGTCAAGCTGTCAGCATCTCCTAGAATCTTTCAAGTAGAACATACAGTAAAGAGATATGGGGTTTTCTTGACGACACAAACCATCCATTGGGGTACAGTACATTCTGGGATGTGCATTTATCTTCTACTAGAAGAACTTCCTTTTGACGGAGGGACTTGGCGATTGGAGAAACAACAGCAAACACCAATGCTTCTGCATTATAAATGCCAACAAGTAGCCTATGACCTATGGAAACACCATGCTCAAAAGGTTTAAGATAGTTCTTAAGTGCACAAGCTTGTTCATTTCTCCCTAGTTGTCGGTTAAAACGTGGAGTCAGCGATTGTAAGATAGTTTTGGTCAAATTCGCCAAATATCTCTTCACGGTCCCCCAGCTGTCAGGAGAAGCCATAACCAGGTGTGATCCACCCTTGATCGGAGGCATTTGCACATTTACTCCCCCCGAATGCATCTCGCCACCTCCTGTGCTGTGCCTAACATCGCTCTAGTTTCTATGCCATGTTCGTTGACGCTCTTAATGTCGATACGAGCCACTTAACACCTCATCTCAAGATCTTTCTCCCTGCTCCTCCTCTAAAACCCAATAATCAATAGCTCACAGCTAACGAAAACGTGTACATTTCTCCAACATATCATGAACTAGATCACTAAAACATAAATCCTAACATTCAGCTCTTCAGGTATTGTGGAAACCAGCTGACAAAAGCTGACGGCCCTTATATCTAATGACTGTACGGGCTGGGGGGAGGGCAATCGGAGACAATAAAAGGCTATACTCCATATATCAGCCCCGAGCTGATCTGGGGCCTGTCATTATGTTCTGTAGTGCCTCCGACTCAACAGGGACGCTGCTAATTAATTCCTCTCGTGTGCAGATAGATACAAGGCGCCGTCATCTGTGAGCTGATAGCGGCGCTGACAGCGGGGGTATCAGCCACAGGCGCTTCTCTGTGACGTACGACAGGACGCTAATGATGTTCTTCGGGTAAGCAGCTGTCAAAGCCCGTTCTGCTGTTCACCCAGTGAGCGTTTTTTATCCCTTTGGCAAAAGGTCTTGAATTGAATATTTAGAGGTCACATTGCATTTCCTTGAAGACAAAGAATAATAAGGGAACTCATTATCAAATGTCAATGTCAAGCTATCAGATGTTCACATGACTGGCTGTGGTGTTTGATAGCGCAGGACATTTTTCAGCCTGTAATGGAATATTTTCGACTGCCGTCATTCCCCTGTATATTGATATATCTGGCTGCTTTTCGCGCGCGCGCACACACACACAAATGACTAATCTATTATCACCTACGTCTATATTTCCTTACATAATGAAAACCAGGAACTAGCTTATACAGTTGTCAGAGTCAGAGGACTGAAGGCAGTGATGATGGATTGCATCATAATTCATGCCCATCACTGCCTGATCATAAAATATGGAATGTAAGACTATTATTATTATTATTATTAATATTTCTATATGCCAGTTCAGGCTACACATACAGTACCTGTATCGGTTTGACCTCCATTTGCACTAGAGCTTGAGATCTCTGCCCAAACTCGTCGGGTTTATTATTCAGAGAGAAACGCTAACATGGGTGCTGCTGCATTAATAAAAAAACTAAAACTTTATAATGACTCCTGTTCTTGCCCAATGACATATCCTACCATATAAGAGTCAGGCTGCATCTCCGTGCTTTGCTTATCATTTTTCTGACTTATTTCCTCAGCTCCTCCTTTCTTTTAATCTCTATCCAGCAAGTTGTGGCTGTGTGAATCGCTGATTGTTACTTTAAAACAATAATATGCCGCCCCACATAAGCCTCACTCTGAAGTAGGACAAGCCCCTTCACTATTACTAGTTCACTATTACAGTGAGAGGAGGCAGGGGACACCCCCTCCCCATCTCTGCCCCCCACCTCACCCCAAAACAAACTCAGGTTGGTGGGGGTGGAGGAGGGTGGACCAGGGGCAATGGGCCTCTCTTCTCTCCTCCATCCATCTCTGCTGCTGCTGCTGCCTCAGCCACGTGACGTGGAGCAGGACATCTTCAGCCATCTTTACAATGCAATACTATCAAGACATTGACACTGGTAATACATTGATGAAGTTAATTCATGTTTCTTCTAGCTGTTAATTGTGTACAGCTCTTTGTGATTCAACCTTTTCAAAAAATAGTTTGTTCTACAAACCACGCTAAATCTGCTTTGAAAATTAAAACTGCTTGCCTATGAGGACAGGCTGGACCACCTGCTGTCCTTTGTCTAAAGGGATCTGGCTCAAAATATTGACTTTAAGGACACGATCAGTGAATTCGCAAGCAAGAAAGTTAGATGTTTGGCCCTGGCACGATGTCCCATACATTGGTAGTGCAGTGACAACAGATGGTACTATCACATATACACATTAGTAATGAGTGTACGTTGTTAGTTTGCAAGTCTTGCAAGTCTTTGCACAGCTGGTTATGTAGGCTACGAACTGTTGTTTTTTTTTTGCCTGTCCAAATTTTGCCAAGGCGTTTTTGCTAGGGGGTGCTTCATACATGTTTAGAAACTTATAATACTAATATTAATAATACACATTTTAAAATGTTTATATTTATATACATTTAAATGCATGGAAGACTATATAAAAAGTAGTAATTGATCAATTATTATAGGTCTACGGTAGGGCTACTTTGGCCCTGTACTTCATTCCCATCATCCCCTATACACCTTACGTTTACTTTTCCTCCATAAAGCTGATGCATCGTTGTCGTAGTGATCTTTAATGACGGCGGCAAACGTAGTTGGTAACAAAGGGACCACTTCATCTGTCAGTAGTCTACCTCCAGTTTATAGAAAGAGGACAGACACATCTGAAGTGGTGTGCAGGATTTTTGCTCATACAATTTGTGCAAAAGATGGACAGAAGCCGATGGAATTACCATCACGCACCCTAGCAAAACATCTAGTGAACAACCAACCATATCACGTAGGCTACAGAAAGGTGACTAAGCACGACCACTACTAGTAAACAATTTTGTCATTTAATTTTGCTGTAAGCATGTTCAGACACAGTTTGTTTAATTTTGGCTGCTACTTTGCTTATGAATGGGGGGAAAATAAAATCATATATTGCCAGTGTTGAAAACAGTGGTTTGAAAGTACGAACTTAAACATTTTACAATAAAACGTTATGACCTGTTCTTGGATAGTCATATACGTATGTATTCTGACCCATGATTGGGGTCCTAAAGCGTTCAAGGGATTCCTGCGCGCAGGCAGGCAGGCAGGGTGAACAACCACAGCTCCTCCACCCCATCTTCCTCCTTGCAACCTCCAGTGTGACGTGCCTGGTCAGTTGGAAAAGCTGCGTGAAATCTCCGGGTTTCATTTTGACTGACCATGTGACCCGGCCTGGCCAATAGGCTGCAGGTGTATATTCTGACCAATCGCTGTGGAAACTGATTAGCCACGCCTTCATCTCCGGCACAGTGCATGGTTGGCATGACAGCCTTGAAACTGACTCTCTCTCTGGACTGGTCTATTTATATGGTTCTTTACATTTAATCACATTATAACTTCAAAGGGCAGCTCAGACCCACATGTTACATGGAACCAGAGATACCCCCTAGATCGTATCCTCCAATCAGGGAAGGAGAAACTCCGGGCCTGCATGAAGAGTCTCTGTCTTGTGGGTGTTGGCAGCAGTGGCACAGTGGGTTGACTATAGATTACTACAGGCCCGTTCAGACAGGATGCGACATGAACTGCGCTCCCCATAATATTGGTTTAACTAACAGAAAATAAATGCTTGAAAATGAGTGAAAAACGAGGAAACTATATTCTACACTATATTCTATGACGTTCTACACGTACATATCAACTCTTCCTCCATTTTCACCTCCATGCCTGGCTGGCTGCCTCGTTTCTATTGGCCGCGCGGGTATTCGTCACAGCGCAACAAGCTCCCCTCAGCGGCGCGCTGTCCCTGCGGCCGGTGCGCAGCGCAAGCCATAGGAATGAAGGTGTTTCAGAGCGAGGCGGTGCCGCTGCAACATCCTGTCTGAAAGGGCCTTACCGCGTCTTTGTATATATGTTTCACAACACAAATGCTATGTGATGTATTTCTCTGTGTCTGAGGTAATTTTGTTCCAAGTTCCAAGTACAATATATTGCAACATAATTACCTTATTTAGCAGACAATAACAATGATTCTATGATATTAATAATAAATAAATAAATAAATAAATAAAAATGGATAGAATCCCCGGGTTAATGTCACACCACACCCTGTGAGGACGAACCAAATCAAACAATGTGCACCTTGTACAGGGACCAGAGCGTATAAGCTGCTGTGACATTCACCTTCAAAACAAAGCAATTTCTGGGAGATCACATACCTGCAGTCAGCTCCCAAGCCCAATATCACTTGGCGCTGAATAGATCTTGTACGAGCAGCAGCAGGCATCGTATAAGCGGATACGTCCACACTCATAGCTGGAAACAATGCATTTCCTTGGCTTTGCTACCAAACAACCTCTCCAGACCCACAGCATTTCCTTCGATTGCCCGTGCTGCTGTATCAATAATACAGACATGCTTTTCTGTTGAACCCTGCTCTCCTGCACATCCTCAAGCCAAGTTTTAGCCTCACAACACCCCCCCCCCCCCTTCCCCATTCTCACAGTCGTCGCGTCTACTGGTCAAAATAAATAATGTCTTGGATTTAATGCACTGCCATCACCAGGGTATTTAACATGCCGGGCTGTTCTCAGCACCATATCATTATTCTGGTGTAGATAATATATGTGTCCTTTGCCCTTTTACTGTGCAGGAAGATAATATCATGCTTGACGCCCTGACTTTATTGGATCATGAAATTTGAGCTCTAATTGTGCGTGCCATTTTTTAATTAGCAAGCTATCACAGAAGGGCGCGGTGCTGATGTCCCTCGGTTGGTCTGGGCCCGCCAGCGACCCACATGGAGACGGCAGGACCTCATTTAGCAGCACTGCCAAGGTCGAAGGGGCAATTCCTGCGCTGCTTGTGCTGTTTGACTGCCATATGCACCTTGATACAATAACAATATTGTGATTATTAACCCTTAAAGGTCAGCTATTGCGAGCTAAATGTAAGCTAATGCACTTTTTGTCAAATTCACCAAATATCTCCTCGCATTCCGCTAGCTTAGCATTCTCTGTGCGTGTTGAAACAATAATTTGCTACTAAGTGGCGAACACCACTCATATCAACTAAGCCGCAGTACGCTTTGCTTCACGATGCATTTCCACGTGTGATCCTCCGGCGCGGACGACCGCGGATCGATACTGATACAAGAATGACTGACCATACCTTTAACATGAACAGGTGCAAAATACAGGCCTCTTCCCCTACAACCACCAGGACAGCTGAAATAATCATTATGGCAGTACTTGGTGGGCGGGGAAAGCAGAGAGGGAATCTGGCCTCAGCTCAAGACATTTTTTAGGCCCCTCCCACAGTCTCCTGTCCAATCAGGGACTCTGCCCTCAACATACAACAAACACAAAGGAATGGAAAACAGCACTTAATATATATATATATATATATATATATATATATAGGTGTAGGTGTGTGTGTGTAGATGTGTGTGTGCGTGTGTGTTTGTGTTCGCACTGCACGTATACTGGCATGCAGGACTCTTCCCACTAGGGGTGGATAAGAGACATCCCAGCTTTGCTGCCATGTCTGTGTGACTGTGGAGCCATCTTGCCTGCTGCCCTTTCATGAAAGCCTTTCCATTCAACCTCGTGGTGGTTTATTCCATCTGGTGTCTAGGTGAGACACAGAGTGGCATCTCATGTTCCGCATGGTACTGTAGGAGCTGGTTGGTTTCACATTGGTCACATACCACTTTCAGTACAAGTAGGCTTACTGTGCTTTGTATGACGAATTCTTTTGTCAAACCAAAAGGTTTACAAATGAATGAAATCGTTTCCAGATTCTCACCTTCTCACCTGGACAAATGGAATATATCTCTCTGATTATCGCTTCACACAGATGCCAATGTGTGGATTCCTTCCTTTGATTGGCTTAAACAGAGACCAGGTGATGACATCACTTAGGACCCAGTAACCCATGTTGAACATGTTGCATGTTTTTAGTTTTAGACAATCTTTATTGTGCATTTACTCCATGTTTGTGTTGTTATTCTTTAATGTATGTCCACAATTGTTCACATGGTGTTTACTTGTAGCCTATGCTATATATATAGAGAGTGTAAAAACAAATAATAAGAGGGTGAATGAAGGGAATAGGTGGGCCTTCTATGCTAGCAAGATGAATCGCAGAGACGCTCTGTGTGTCACTTTGCAAATATAAATGGCACACGCTCATCACAGGAGACTCAGGGAAGTCCGTTAGATGCCTCCTCTCTAAAGTTGGCCCGTACTCAGGTAAATGAATCCGTCTCAGCCGCCCAGGCATCAGAACGTCTCAGCCTAGCGCGACTCCTTGGTTCCCTGAAGTCGGCCACGGATGCGGCCGGTGCGTGACATGAAAGACACATGCTTGCAGATGCCTGTGGAATTACCTAAAGCCACGAGAAACCAGGCCCAGTTAATTATTCAGGCGATCCTAATTGTTTAATCATGGCGCTAGACGCAGTAAGTGCCATAATAACCTTTTGTGTGCCACTTGATTACATTGTTTAGCAATACAGCTGCTTATAGCGTGACGTGCCTTGTGCTGTTTACGTCTTTGATTGTGGATGGCTCCTGCAGCCTGACCTTTCAGGCTAAACTGCAGGAATTAGACACAGCTGGGAATGTTAGCCTAAAGTTGTAACACATTACATTAATCCTAACAATTCCTTGTTTATGTGTGACATGAACATACACTGACTGAAGCAGATCACACAGTAGCGTAAGTAACTCTGTATATACGCTAAACTTATTCAGTATTCACATCAAATGTTGTGTCTTGTTGGCTTTAATTAAACATATATTTCCATTTCCAAAATCGTGGTAGGCTTATTTTGCTCAGAAAGCCAAGGGTTCACAAATGTATATTAGAAGTATTAACTATTATACATTTTTGTTTAAATTGCTCCTGCAAAACAGATAACATGGCCGGAATTCTTCATTCATTAAATATCACACCAATAAAGTAGTGTGTTATTTGATTACAATTGTCTGTCTGCAAAACCTAATAAAAACAAATTGGGGGGTTATTCATGAAAAAAAATGTAACAAATAAACCCTTATTAAGTCAATTCATTATTCAATTTAATGACAACCTTGTGCGTGTGTGTGTATGTGTGCGTGCATGCGTGTGTGTGTGCGTGCGTGTGTGCGGGCGTGCATGCGTGTGTGAGTGTGGGTGTGCGGGCTGCTTTATTGTAGTCATTGCTCACTGAGGTCCTCCTCAGGGCGAGCGGGGGGGTGCGAGGTTAATAAACACAGCGTCTCGGGGGACGGGGGCCACACGGAGCAGCAGTGTGACTCAGGGTCCCCTGGTTGCTTCAGGTGCTGGCAGCACAGCAGGTGCTGACCATGGCCTGTGGTCCTTCTTCCAGTTCCCGCAGAGTGGGCGAAGACGCCCGCTAATGTCCTTCCTCCCGTGAGAGAGAGAGGCTGCACTGTACAACGCTGGTGCTAGCTTCAACGTCGGCATGGAGACGGCGTGTTTGCGAGCATGTGGCGATGATGACTCACTTCACAGTCGCGCTGGACACAGAAACTAAAGCACTCTTTGCTTTGGATGAACGGCAAATCAAACCTCGCCTCATTTTATACAGTAACAAGCTGTAAAAGAGAACGACGCATACGTTATGCTATTACTGTTTGTCACGAGGTTATGTTCGCATGTCATTTACGTTTGTGCAGGAATAGTTCACTACTGTGTTTATGGCTCTATTGATGAAGTGGCATGCAGAACCATTTGAGTAGCTTATAATGAACACAGTCTCTCTGAGAGGGGCTTGTAGCCGGATCAGTGCTCTGTCCTATGGTCAGTGGTCCGTGTGGTCACAGCTGGTTGCTACCACTAGGTGGCGCTGAAGATAGTGTTCCCATGGGCCGGACCAGTTGCCGTGGTCATTTTCGTGATCACTGTGGTCATTATCTCTCTGTGGTCATGTTGACATAAAGTATAACTAATCTGAATATATATCTTTCTTAGTACTTAGCATTCTTATCAGTATGGCAGCTACATAATAATGGGTGAACAGGACTGCTGTTTGCCTGCACGTCTAAATGTACGTGCATGTTGAAAACTAACAGAAAGATGAAATAACCTTTCTGAGGCATCACTGGGGAAGATGAAGTGTGTGACTTCATTGCAGTGTGACTGAGAATCTTAGGTGTCGGTGTCCTGCATAGGCAACCTCTTTCCCTGCATGGGGAACTGGAACAGCCGTGAAGTCTGTCTAAAGTATGTTCTTCAGAAAGTCCTTCTTCACACAAGGCTTTGTTGCCACAGAGGCAGAAATAGTTCCATTTATTTATGTAACCCTCCATCACAGTAAAAAAAAAAAAAAAAAAAAAGCAGCACTACATTTAAGGCACTTAAAGTGGTAATACAAGCAGGTACAGACATTTTATAAGCAGAACATGCAGAAAATACATTGATGGCGGCATACAGTAGGGTTTTCTTTCACCCACATCCCAAGCCATGTGTCAATCAAACCTCAAACTACTGGAGGGTATGTGCGGCACAATAGCCCTAAATGGTGAGTAGCCCCAATTACAGAGGGTGATTAAAAGCAATGAATAAGGCTCCTGTAATGCAATCATTATGGAGTGTTTAAAATCCAATCTAGCAGCAGGCTCAGGCTACTGGAGCCGTCTGGCAGATGATTACTAATTATCTGCTTTGATGGTCGGAGAACCGCCTGGGCCTCTCATTCCTCGTCGTCTGCCGCACAGCGGGAAGCATTCACACCTGGAAAGGTGGAGTCACTCAGCCAACGTGTCTCCTCACGGCCCACGAGCTTCTCATTCTGAGTGTGTGCCGGAAAATACTCTGGTGTTTCTACACAGCCCTGGCTCTGTAAATACGAGCCGTGGCAATATGTGTTTCCAATGTGGGGGGGGGGGGGCGGAGCTTCGGAGGCAGCACCCTATGGCGTTGAAGGGGGAGGTGTTTTGGTTCTTTCTCCAGCATCGCTGACTCCATCTTTAGCATGGCCCACCGGCCCCACGGTGGGGCTAGGGCCCACCGGCCCCACCGTGGGGCCCACATCTGAACACACTGGGTTCCAGCCTTGTCTCTCTGGGAAGGGGGGGTGTGGGGAGGAATCGGAGGTGAATGGACCTGTGAGCCTCGACACCTTGGATGGGAACCGTCTCCAGAGAAGACGGCATGGCATCATTGGGTGTGATACTGGACTGCTCACAGAGGGATTATTGTTGCAGGGCTTGTCTCTTCTGTCGATGCTCTGTCTCAAAACCTAGATGTTTTATCAGATGTTGTTGTTTTATTAAAGCAGTTTACTACATAAAAGTAACTATTGGAGCCCGGTCACGCCATGTAGAGATAATTACCGTCTTTTTCAACAAGAGCAGAGGGAGAGGTAGACACCGTTCTGCCCGATGGGCTTGACAACCTGTCAATCATCAGGCGCTCGCCCGCGTCGGCTCCATAACGCCTTTGTTAGCAACAAAGCTGTGTGTGTGTGTGTGTGCGTGTGGTACAGCGGGGGGTCAGTAAGTTTCCGTGGCAGGAGGGTAATCTGTCACGTCGCCCAGCTGCCGTCCTGCCATGTCAGCGCGAGCGCTGGCTATTTTCAGTCAGCGCGAGCGCTGGCTATTTTCAGCCGGCGCTCGTGCATTCCTCGTGCACGGGCGACTGCCGGCGTATTAGCGAGCACGACATTGATCCTACTTTAGTGTTAATGCTGAATATTAAACAAAACATGCCTACAATTATAACAAACATAAAACATCCTGTTGTACTTAATGTTGCACTACGGTGCACATGCACGAGGCTAGAGGTCGGAAACTCCACTGTCGCAGGTTGTGACGTTTGCACTTTAACGATGGCGCGAATCACCGAAACAATGAGCAAATACTTTGTAAGTACGACCTGCCATTTACTTACCTGTGTCTATCTAATTCATAAGATGCTCCAGCAGACACTCGTCATCTGTTCTCCGGGGTACAGCTGCTGGTCGGAGATTGTTCACCCAGTCACCGCACACAGTCTATTAACATATCTGGCCCCTGTACAGCGTGAAACGCGTGCAGGTAAATTATCCTGCTTTGTTTACATCACAAAGGTAGCAACACTCTCACACCCCTCCACCCGCGTCCTGCAGACAATATCGTCCTGCTAGGCCTGTAAATGATGACAACAACCATCTTTTGTCCCCTTCCTTGTTATGTGGATGTGAACGCTCTTGTGTTTGCGAACGCTCCCGTGCAGCAGCGCTGTGGGAACAATGGTGTTAAAGGCAGAGACCATCTCTTCACGGTCTGTCAGCTAGTCGCTCTGTAGACTAGTGCTGAAGACACAACATGGTGTTTGGAGAAGGCCCTGGTTAGATACTGTAGGGACACATGGTACACTGTCCCCAGCGTTGCTCAGTGTTGGCAATGCGTTTCTAATATGTGGGGGAGGGAGAGAGAGGGGGAGGGGTGTTTCTGTTTTGATCAACAACCTTTCTCAAGAATGATTATTATTATTATTATATTATTATTATTATTATAATGGAGCGTTTATTTGACAGAAAGAACAGAGTGATTGCATCTGTTCAGAGTGAATGCTTGTGTGCAGTTCATGGGATGGTCATTCAACAGGTGATGTTCATTTAACAGCATACATGTTCTTGCTCTGACAATAAACACACTAGTTCTCAATAGCCATCATTTCTCCTTCATGTCTATCTGTAGAATTTTTTCTGGGCGGTAGTCACAATGGGAACGGTATGCAATGTTACTCGAACAAAGCACTCTTGTTCTCTGCATCACCTTGGTAGACAAAACGGCTTGTCAGCTGGAAAATGACCTGTTTTGATCAACAAAGACACCATGGGAGGAGAATTGGAATTAGTGAATTAGACACATTGGTATTTTTCATTTCCTACAGCTGTAGGAAAATGGATGGCGGCTCTACATTATATCACACAATGGACAGAATTAGTCGGCAAATCAATGGACCATTTCTCGACTAGGAGCTGCCGGTAAACAAGGAATATGCTATGACATACAAAGAAGAGATTTATCAGTGTGGATGTTCTGGAGCCACCACCGGTGCTTTTGGCCTTGTAACCGTTAGCAGGCCGCTCAGCCTCTCTCTGCTGGTCGCCAACATGCGGTAGGGTGACGACCTTCTCCAGGTGTCTCCACAAATAGTCTGTACATTAAAAACCAGCTGGGGTGAATCTATCAGACCTATAGGGGAATGACACAGCCTACTGTACAAAGCCATTTGGGTGTTCTTCAGCACCAATAAGAGTTTACCGCCAATGTTAACAACCTAATCCTATTAGCTACGCTACCTGCCAACTCTAGCCAACAGTGTAAACTTTAGAAAAATGAAAACAATAGCTATCGTTTGGATGTTTGAAATAGGCCTGTCTAAATGTAGAACATATTGATGCTTGTACCTGACATGTCTTGTAGGCTATAGCCCGTAGGCTACGACTCCGTACTGCTGACTGTCACTTGGCTTGGGGTGCAACATAGGCCTGTGCGTTCTGTCTCTTACATCTGACAGCAAAGCTTGGAGTGCTGGTCTTGTCTCTTTTTTTCTACACGTTATCTATTCACTTGCACTCGATTTATTTGAATAAGAAACTAAAATAAAAAGATATAGCTCATACACCACCTTGCATTCCATTGAAAACTCTTGGGTCAATCAGATCTCTGCATGAACAAGGATCTGTCCAAGATAGGACGAGCCGCTTGTATCTCCCCTCAATATTGAAAGTATTAGTTTGGCCCAGTCTGACAAACACACACAGAGACAGCGATGCACTGTAGCGTAGCAGATGCGGCCAGCCGGCCAGCCCTGTCACATAATGTAGAGTAAGACATTAGACATTCAAACAGAACATTGTTTTACCTCTGGCCAGTCCGTCCCAGGCAGTCAGAGTACTTAGTAGTATATATATAATATATATATATATTATATATATTATATTTATAATACCAATGAAGAACACTGCAGTGTAAACGACATTGTATGCTGCAGATCCCTGAGAGATCTCCTCAATCCGTGTGACACTATTTGCCTTCCTAGTATCAGCAATGGAAGGCGATGCCCCCCCCGGTAACCATGGCAGCTGCTACACTGGCGGAGATGACCCTGCCAGAGTGTTCCACAGGCTCCACCCACCCACGCAGGTCAAGTGTGCCCCCCCCCGCCCCCACCTCAGTCTCTCATTGACCTCGTCGATCATAATTGCCTCTCTCGCTCCATCCCTGCCACAGCTCGCTCGCCCTGCCGCAGAACCCATCGTCCTCTCTCTCTCTCTGCCCCCACCCCGGTGGTGCAGGGCTCATCAGCGGGGTGGGGGGTGGGGGGGCATGCTAACTGCTTGTGTGTGTGTGTGTGTGTGTGTGAAGGGCCCATTACCACCAGAGACCCAACGCTATTAGACCCCCCCCCCCCCGCCACCTGCACACACACACACACACACGCACACACACACACCTTCCACACGACTCATGTTGTTAACATGGGTGCTTGTCTCTCTAGGACTAGTGCCTTTCAAGCCCCCCCCCCCGGAGCTAATTGCCTGGGACGTCAGCCTCTGGTGTCGAGCCTGGGGTTTAAGGGAAGGGGGTTGGCGTGGCGGGGGGCGCATTCGCTACACCGCCAGCGAGGCTGACAAGTGGGGCTGATGAGCCCTCCTACCCCCCCCTCACTGACTCATTAATCACTGGGCGCTGACATGTAGCCAGGAGTGTGCACGTGTGTGACTGTGTGTGTGTGGTGACAGCCCCAGGGCACCTCTCCCCTCCTACACCCTCCCCCTCAAGGCTGTCTACGCTGGGGGCTGGGCCACAGAGCACCCCTGACCACATACAAGACTGTCTACGCTGGGGGCTGGGCCACAGAGCACCCCTGACCACATACAA
>JAODTR010017024.1:0-25962 GCA_025399935.1 Amblyopsis rosae
CTCTGGTCCCCCTTTTTGAAGAGGGGAACCATCACCCCAGTCTGCCACTCCTTTGGCACTGTCCCCGACTTCCACGCGATGTTGAAGAGGCGTGTCATACTCTGAACATCTTTGAGCAAAATGTGTAATATCACTGCTACTCTACACTGCTATTATTTTAGTTACACAATTGTAATAAATTGTATTGGTTTTGTTTTTACACACTGTACTGTAAACAATATTACTTACAGGTACATTCATATTGTTCATGCCCATGCATGCTGGTGCACAAATACACCTTGAGAAGATTTTTGTCCATGCTTTACCAATCAAACATGATGTGCAGGGGTGTTTTGCATTTTTTTAGACACAATAGCAGATTTATTTGATTGCTATATTTTCACTACTCACAAATTAATCTCACTCAGTATTAACATCAGAAAGCATTACTGTGGAAAACACTAATATTAAACATGGCCTTAAATACCAACATTGTTGAATGAAATTGTCTAAATCTATATCTAATTTAACATTAATCATCTTAAGCCTTTATTTATATAAAATGTTGATTTGCCTGAGAACTATTCATGTTAGAGAATATTGTAATTACGCAGTGCTATGCCTACAGTACAGACATGGGTTAAGCCTTTTTCATAGAGACTTTTTGTTTTTTTTCTAGTCGTGAACTAAACTTAATCAATGTCAGGGATACTTATATTCGGCTATATCTAACAAATGTGCCTTGCTGAAAGGCACTTTAATTAACTTTTGTTGTGAGTGTAGTCTCAGTGTATAGTGGTATATCATTTGGCACTGCAGCACACGGTTGTTATTTCCTACATACATTAGGTTTCTTGATCCTTTTCATAACAGAACGTTTACCTCTTTGTCAGATACAGCCCACAATAACACAACTGGTGTTATTGGCGTTCCTTGCTGTTTGAAAGCCGTTTGCTGTCCAGAGAGATGTTTTCAAGTAGGTTCATCTCCAATCACCATTTGTTAAATCTCAATCCATTAAAGAGCCCATCCTTGATCCCAGCACTGCCCATTAATCCTGATTAAAGATAGACGATGAGAGAGAGAGAGAGCGAGAGAGAGAGAGAGAGAGAGAGCGGTGCAGCACACTCAGCAGGAGACTCCTGGAGCAGAAGAGGACCTGTGGATCTACAAGAAGTTTGTCCCGTTAAAGAACTGTTGTTGACATGTGTTCTAGAGGTGGCCAACTGGGAGGCAATGGGAGAGGATCTTGGGGAGTCCTGACTGACAGGTAGAGAGAGGCAGCGAGAGAGTAAGAAAGAGCGAGAGAGATTGGAGCACCATGGAGAGTAGAACCCTTCCTGGAAAGCGAGTGACCAGTGGGTCTTTCAAACTATGCTCCATAAAGCGTAGTGCCTCGTCTGGGTCACAGAGGGTAAGATGGACTTTCTTCTCTCCAGAACCACAGTGTGTTATTGGCTGTACTTCTAGTTTAAAGTTGATACAATACAGGAACTTGGTGAAGTTGTTAAGTCTAGTTGTTAAGAACTTGTTAAGTCAACTGAATAAACCAAATACATTGTTGATACTTTCCTAAATTTACAGAAAACACACTGGCTCAAGACTGGGAGCCCACACACATGAACAGTTTTTTAAAGTATTTACAAGTTGACATTGTTAAATGAAAGATTACATGTACTGTATAATTCAATGTGGAATACAATTCATAAAATAAATTGTGAATGATTTAAGATAGATTTAATGCAAGAGCCATGGTGCTCAATATTTTTAGTTGACAGTAACACGAGATTATGTGATTGTTTGCATAAATCACAAGACAAATAATACACAATATGCTAGTATACTGTAGTCATTGGTAGCCTATAACATTAGAATTTCCGAGAAACACAAATGGTTATGTGATTGTTTTTGTAATTTATACGGTCTAAATGATTATACTTACTTTCCACTGTTTAGTGTACAGTACATGATAATATAGTGTGCATATAAACTGACATGTCACATAAGATCATGTACTTACAGTTGCTATGAGAAAGGTACCTTCAAATAGACCAGTAACAAAACAACAGGTTGCAGGTAGTAAGAGCATTTATCCTGCCATGTCTTTGAGCATGGCGCTAAAAACACACCATGCTGCAAGGAACTGTTTGGTAACGGACCATGACCTCTGGCCCATTAAGGCTCACTTAAAGGTATAGTCAGCTATTGCAAGTTAAATGTAAGATAATGCACTTTTTGTCAAATTAAACAAATACCTCTTTGCATTTTGCTATCTTATCGTTCTGTGTGTGTGTTGAAAAAAGAATCTGATACTTCTACACAGACCTGGCTCTGTAAATAGGAACAGGAACAAAGTGGCGAACACCGCTCAACGAAAACGGAGCACCACGCTTTGCTTCACAATGCATTTCTATGTGTAATGCGCCACCATATTAAAAGTGCTGTGCTGGTTTATAGAACGGCATGATAATCTTGGGTGGTCTTGCCAAGCATCTGGATGCACTAAGCTTTTCAGCATGACATGGGCTGCTTTCATCTGATTAACACACAGTAATAATGTACACTTCTATTCTACAGGAGGGGCTTATACTTACAATGTGATCAATTTACCTATTCAAAATAAGTTACTTAAAGTTGGGAAATAAATGTTCAATGCTAAAATACTTAGATACTACAGGCCTATACCGATATTTATAATGGAGTGGCGACTATTTGTTTATGTTTGATATACATTATGAGGGGAAAAACATCGAGTATTCAACCTCAACACTTTGGAATGCATTAGCCACCTCTTATCTCATCAAACATTTGTGAAAACAGACAACACATCACAAGTTGTATATAAGTTCTGCAAATGACTGAGGCAAAATATAATAAGCATAAATACATTTACATAATAAATATAAATGGCAAGTTTCATTTTTTATTTGGTTTCAGATTTTCCTCCTTCAGAGGACATTGGTGAAACATATTCTCTAAATAGATCTTATGGCTACCTATTTTAAAAGCTAAATATATTTTTATTATAAACTACTCTTAAAGTCCACATTTTATGTATTAAAATTTTTGTTACATTTTGGGGGTTGACTAAGGCTAAGAACCACTTATTTATATTTCTGTTTTCTCTCTCCTTGCACTGGATAAACAAAATAGCATTAATAATCTGACTCCAACAAGTGAGAAAAGCAATTGTCTGCCTCCACATTCCTTCAACTGCCATGTGCCGTCCAGACCATCTGACCTGCTCCTTCAGGGCTAATGAACAATGTGTTGTTACCATGTGACCAGCTTGCTGTTTTTCATCTGACCAATTGGACACATCATTGTACAAACACATAATTGTAAATAATTGTAGATTGGAATATCTACAATAATTGAAATTAATTTCAGTTAATACGGGTAAACAACCTAAAAAAATGTTTTACTAACTTAACAATTCTTGTCACAAAATTGTTCTCAGAGAACAAGAGGAAATCCTAATCTAGTCAGATTTTTTGAAAATATTTAACAATGGTGAATTTGTAAAGCGGTGTAGAATGTATATATATATATAATATTGTCTATATAAGTGCTTAACATAGAGTACCAACCTCATCGGATTTACATTTTTTTGTCCCAAAAATGCATAGGTTAACCTAAATACCTAGATACTTGTTTGTGTTATTAAACCCTAACTCTAAAGCTTTCTTACATAAAACAAGTGTTTTATTTTCAAAACAAAAGTAATAATTTCTGCACCAGAAATGTTTTTTAGGCAATTGTATGTTTACCAGATGTAAGATACATATGGCATTTCTTTCACCAAACATTATTTAAATATGTTTAAGTACATTATTTTTATACATCATAACTAAACAGTACATTTTGCGGACATACAGTACATTCATTAATGTTGACTAGCTGCATTCAACACTGAGGGAGAGGGAGTGGATGTGTCCGTCAAAAGAACTACACTTTATATAGACTTTATAGACTTCAAAGCAGCAATAAGGACTTTCCCAAGGACATTCCCAACATCAGTATATGGATGTACAATGCAGTACAGTACTGTACATTTTAGGGGTGCTCACGCACACCTAAATTGCATTTCAGCACCCCTAAAATAATATAAAATATAAGAATAACCCAATAGTTTGCATAGAAATACAGCCTATTAATTGTTATTTAGTGAAATTAGTGATTTAGCAGGCACTGTATGTCACATTTCGGATCCTAGAAATGTCCCCTGGTACTGCAGATTCTCTTGTTTATATTTCATTATATGTTTCCTTTTAGCATTTGTGCACCCTGACATCCAGGCCACTGTCAAGCCCTCTTTGTATTATAAACAATGATATTACTGATTATTCTATGAACATTGTGTTCTCTTCTAAGCACCACTAATCCCTATGTAAAGCCAAGGCCAATCCTGTAAATGTCTATTCCTTTGTTTCAGTGATTCAACAGCCTTTTATTTAAACTGGGTAATAAAAACCATTGCACATCATTCATTTAGTTAATTTTGACGATTTGGAAGCATTTTTATTTCCATGATGAAAATGACACATAATCGGACACTCTGGCTGCTTAGAGGAATAACAACATATTCATTGCTGGTGGGATTTGCGTAATAAGTGGTGTGGATAAACACGCTCCTAGAGAGACTGTGCACAAGAGGAGTGCATGTAGAAGCCATTAGTGTTCTCATACGAGCATCATGGTTTATGGTTTTCCAACGATTAAGGACAAATGACAGGTGCCACATTACTGACAGGACACATAATGTAGGGCAAGACTCAGTGCCCCAGGGCCCTTGGTCAGCCCCGCACAGGGCCTCTGTAAAGAATGTATTGATCCTGACATGGCGACAACAAAGTCAAGGACTTCATATTGGTGAAATGCATACATACTGCATAAAGATAGGAAATGTTTTCTCATATCGTAAAAGGCATGTAGCAAACTCAAGTAGTGAAGCAAATGCAACATATGTATGCATTTAAAAACAAATAGAAAATGTTCATAGCAAATCATGCAAATATAGTATCGGCTTCACTAAATGCTTTTAAATATTTCATATTGATACTGTTTTTACAGATTTATCTGAAAAAAATCACACAACCCAGATATAACTTAGTTTTCTTCGTTAATGTTTTGTGGTAGCCAGGCCCTTTGTCTGTTTAGTACGCTCTCAAATTAGATTCTTCTTCTTTTTTTGTTAACAGCACGGTGTCCAATTCTCTCAATTATGCAAATAGAGTTTGTATGGAATGGCAGGGGTGTGTGTGCGTGTGTGTGTTGACATGTCAAAAACTATTTAACATTGTTTGGATTCTCTTTCATCTTTCTCCTGGTTTCAATCTCCATGTGCACAACTAGAAGAGGTAACCATTATCTACGTGGAGAACGTTCTTCATATGTGGTGCTCAAGATTATAGCTTTCACTTTGTCTCTGAGACGGATGGGGTGGGGGAAATCTCCAAGTAGATTTGTTGTGCCCTATTTGAGTGGGGATGAAAATACCCTGTGTTCAACTGAACGGGTCATGGGACTCCCAAAAGGATTACCCTGGACTGGAGTCATAAGACTTGCCTGAACAAAGACCCTGCTTCACACTCACATGCTCATCATATGAACCCCCGGCTGCATAAAGTGAAGTAGTCTCATATGATGTGAACCTCATTGGGCCCCACGAGCCAGCAGGAACCATCTAGAGAGGCATTCTGGAGAGCTGTGTTGGATGGCGGTGTTATGTCAGTCATGTCAGTGTCATTGAAGTTCGGTTTGGAAGATGGGTAGGTTTCATAAACCAAATATTACATTTTTGAACATGAGTTTACCATTCCTATGAAAGGTTTAACTCCTAAAGTATTAAGAACCATTTTAGCACACTAAAGAGGTTTGGAAGTTAAATAACATACTGCATATTGTTTGTATTTACTTGTAAATTCTATTTTAGTAACAAAACAAGAAAGAAAATATTATACTGTATACTTGGAAAGGTATAAATTGTCTACAATCTGTCAAATATTACAGGTTGTAGACAATTTATACCTTTCCAAGTATACAGTATAATATATTCTTTCTTGTTTTGTTACTTAAATTGAATGTGATCTGTGGATATTTGTACATTATTATGTTGATTAGCACTATATAGTCTCTGAAAGCCAAATGCAGAAGGTTTGAGAGATGTTGTCTAAACATGTTCATGCAACAACTGACATCTCAGTAGGCTACTGTCAAACTGATCTGTTAAATTACATCTTGCTACACATGTTGTTACGGTGTTGGGTTTTACAGGGAATGTAAAAATGGGGCCTCTACGTCAACTTGGAGGTAAACGTTGAAACATGAGTTTAATCCAGTATTATCTGTAGGGGATGCATTGTATTAAGTGCAGCCAATGCATTTTATTAAGTGCAGCCAAGCTCCCAATGCAGAGTACTTTGTTAATCACTGTAATACGCAAATACCGTCCTTCCAAGTTTATGCCTTAAGTAGGCTACATGCATGTGGCATAGATGTATATACCCATTAGGGTAAACTGTTTTACTGTGTACGCTTATTTTACAAGAGCATATGCAGGATTAAGCAGGTTGCCCCAAATGGATTTACAGCAGAAATGTGAGAAATCCACATTCTAACAATATGCTATGCCTAAATATTTTGTTGATTTATTATGAAATGCCCATGATCAGAGCTCGGCACAGTATAATTTGATTATCTGTAATATAGTTTATAGGTCAAATATACAAACGTACATCTTACATTTATTTTAGCACAATTGTAGAATTGGCATGACAAATCAATACATTTCAAAATATTTGTTTTTCCATATAGATGAAATTGTAATCAATGCAGCACTATAGCTTCAGAATGAGGAATAATGTAACATATACTGTACTGGAAAAATCTACAGTAATCCAAAAAATATATAATAATCCAGGTGAGGTAGATTGTTACTACTTCTGTGAAGCATTAAGACATGCTTCAGCAGAAGACATTTATTTGTACAAATACAACATGTAATGTAATGGAAATGAAGCCAAGCAGGTCTTTGTTTAGAAGGCACGTTCTAGCTCCTCACTGCCTTCTTGTTTGGTTTCACAGGTTCAGAGAGCCTGGGTAGAGAGAGTCTTTCAGAAGAGGGAATGCATTCAAATTATTCCCAGTAAAGATGCCAGCAGGTATAATGTGTTTCCATGTGACCAGGGAACCAACATCATGTCTAGTGTGTGACCCTTGAGTCATTTAGTAGATATTCAGCCACATATTTTGCCAGGATGGGCGTTTATAGAAAGCTAAATGACTGAGCACACACACACACACACTCCTCACAAGTGAATGATGATTATAAATCATCAAGAATATTCCTGTAAATGCATGAATAGGAAAAGTCCTACTGTACTGTATGTGCACACACATTCACAGTTAATGTGATGCCTTATGCCTTAGCATACGTCGTGCTGTCTTGTCCCTGTCAGGTGCAGCTGTGGTCAGCTGGTCAGCCAACATGTGGCCCTCCTGTCTGGGACCCAGGGCCAGGAAGCTGTTGGTCAGGGGGTCCACGTGGACACACCCCAGGAGCGCTGGTCTGTGGTCAAACACACACAGGCCACACCCACCGACACCTACGGCATCACCGAGTTCCAAGGAAGCGGCCATGTAAACAAGACCATGGTAAGAAACTACATTTCCCACAATTCCATTCTCACCCAAGAGCATATTCATAACTTAAGAAAGTCACACATTTAATTCATAATATAGGTTCACTATTAATTAGTATCACAATCACCACCATTATCAGTTCATTATCATTAGCTTCAGAACATAGCTTTTCTTACTGCCAAGCTATGTTCTTCCTGAAATGTAGTTTTTATCATTTTATTTATTTGTAATTTTATCCTTTTTTTATTGAATTATAACTGCACATATGTGCATGTAACCACTTCACTGTAAACTATTTTCATCTGCAATTCTTATAAGAAAGGTGATGTACAAATAAAGTTTATTGTTATTATTATTATTATTATTATTATTAATCTCTCAGTACATACGGGTGTCATACAACTCCAAACCTGACAACCTGCTCCACCTGATGGTGAAAGAATGGCAGCTTGAGCTCCCAACGCTCCTCATCTCTGTCCATGGAGGCCTACAGAACTTTGACCTGCAGCCCAAACTCAAACAGGTGTTCGGGAAGGGCCTGATCAAGGCTGCCGTCACAACAGGAGCCTGGATCTTTACAGGAGTTGTCAGCACTGGTATGGATGTTGTTTCTCAATCATTGTCCCACCATGTACTGTGTCTGGACCAGGCTTCTCAAATGTTTTGACGCTGAATTGCAGTTTACGTAATGAGAATGACACTGTCAATACATGTGATCACTAGTGATTTGCACATAACAACTTGCAAGCAGTTCTCTTTTCTACTAGAACAATTACAGTAGTTAGATGTGAAATGTTTGTAGAAATGCTCACTAATGCTAACTAGGTAAGAATTTTGTGTAAAATACATGCTCCACGCTGAACATAATGTTAAGTGGCTTGTTCTTGATCTAAGCCGATTTGAAGTAATTCAACAGAAGATTATTAACCGGGTTGCAGTTCCCACTAACTATCATGCTTTAACTCAGTTAATTTGTATACTTTCTGGCTAAAATATAGATATTTCTTTCAATTGAACTTAAGGTTGCTTGTCTGAATACAAACTTTATTCCCTCTGATCATGTAGGTGCCATCCGCCATGTTGGAGATGCACTGAAAGATCACTCCTCTAAGTCCAGGGGAAAGGTGTGTGCCATCGGCATTGCTCCCTGGGGGATTGTCGAGAACAAGGAAGATTTGATCGGGAGAGACGTAAGTCTAAGGAAACGCATTACAACTGAAAGCATCTAAATACATACCTGACTCAAATAAATGAGTCATTATCAGGCTTCTGCAGAGTTTGATAACGACCCATTCCTTAGAATCATGTGTGTTGGAGCGTCTGAAACATACAGGACAGTGGATCCCCAAGACCAGGGTTGTTCTATACATGGATGTCTCTCCTGCACCCCAGGGTCACACGGTTGTCCTGCCTGTCTCTTGTAGGTGAGCAAGCCCTACCAGACCATGTCCAACCCCCTCAGTAAGCTATCCGTCTTAAACAACAGCCATTCCCACTTCATCCTGGCCGACAATGGCACCTGTGGGAAGTACGGGCCCGAGATCAAGCTAAGACAACAGCTGGAGAAGCATGTCTCTCTACAGAAGATCAACACACGTAGGTCCAATAGGGCCTCACTAATTATCCTTTTCATCCTGAGCAAACATGCACTTTTCCTGTAAAGTGTCACAAGCAGTGTGCTTTTATTTAGTATGTGTTCTCAACCACACAATTGTTTTGGGTCTCACAGCCTTGGGAGACCTCTGCTGGCTATATTTGACACAGCAGTCTGATCAACTATTTATATAGTAAATTAACTTCACTTGCACTGGTTATTCATGTTCTTTTGTTTGACGTTTTTTGAGGAATATAATGGAAGGCTACATTATGAAATAAGGGTTACATAATGCTGTAGTTTGCTGAAGGTCTCTGTCCACCGTGACCCAATGTGTTGGTGAATGGCGCACACTGGGGAAAGCCTCTTTGTCCATCTGGTTGGCGTGTGAGCTCTCATGTGACCCCTGGGTTTCCCTTTGTCATCCTATGCCTGGAGTTGTCACTAAGGCAGGGACCCCAAAGGGATACTCAGCCGTCACCTCTCTCTCTGCAGACCAGCCGGAAAACACATCCCATGTGTCTTTCATGGCGTGTGCCACTCCGTGTGCTAGTGTTCTGTCAGTCAGTGTGCATGTGAACGCTTCATTTACAACACTTGACATAAGTGACCCTGCTGGCCTATAAAGGGATAAAGGAAATGTGTTAATTGTGCATCATGCTAATTGTGTGCAATTGTGTGTGCCAGGTTTGGGTCAGGGTGTTCTCATTCTTGAGGGAGGCCCCAATGTGATCTCCATTGTCTTGGAGAGTCTGCGGGAAGAGCCACCCATACCTGTTGTGGTGTGTGATGGAAGTGGGCGGGCCTCTGACATCATTTCCTTTGCCCACAGATACTGCGAGGAAGATGGGTAAGTTTGATCAAAGCAAGCTTCCATACACAAGACAGAGCCGCCATCCGGTAGAGCCGGTACATTACAATATACTGTAGGCATGTGCATGTGCATGTGCGTGTGCGTGTGCGTGTGCGTGTGCGCATGTGATTACTGTATTAGTATCAGATCTGAGTGTTCTCAGAAAGGCTGTTAGCTAGATCAGTGCGTGGTCCATTCACTAAGAAGTATAAATGAAAGTAATGCATTAAATACATGTTTCATGTTTCTATTTCTTGAAAGACCAGCTGTTGGTCACCATCCAGAAGACCTTCAGCTACACCCGCAACCAAGCCCAGCATATCTTCCTCATGGTGATGGAGTGCATGAAGAAGAAGGCTCTGGTAGGTACAAGACAACAGATTGTTGTCCATGTCAATGTAGCCAAGATATTGCGATGTACATTTTCAATAAATCCATTCATTAAAATCCATACATCGCTTGTGGTTGGTTGGAAGGTTCATCAGAATTCATCTGTCTGACTTATTAATAAATCTCTTCTGTTTATTATGGTCTTTGTCATTTGTGTGTCATTACTCATCTTACATACCTGGTCGGTTCCTCGTCAGATCATTCAATTTCACATCTACACAATCATGTTTTTATTTACAATACGTTATGTATATTCTATTATAAGTGTTTAAATATAAATGTTTTGTTGACAAATGATAATTTCTCGCATTGACAAAATTCTGTTCGTACATTAATTAATACTGTAAAGGAGTTTTATTTTTTGAGCAGAGGACAAGTGTCCTTTGTGTTACTGTGGCCTATTAATGGCTGCAGCTAGTCTCACTTTCTCTATTTATCTTTTTTCTACGTTACTTTTACATGTTCTACTAATGTAAGGGACTTTGGTGGCCTGAGCAATTTATCACGCTCACAGTGAATTAAACAAATTAAACGCAGATTGGAAGTTAGGCAATTATCTGAATTTCATGGGATTGTTTGACTCATCTGGCACACTGTACTGTAAACAGAAAGCACATTGCGGTCGTAGGTCAAACACAAACACCTGTGCCATTATAGAAATTAATAGCATAACATTCAGTTTGGGACCATGCACTTGACTTGACATGACTTACAGTATTTGACCATTTTTACCATACATTTTAAACGGGACAATGTGCCATAAAGTTAGCGGTGTGCCCTCTGCAGATTCAATTATATGCTGTATGTTTTCACCTCAGCAAAGACACAGCATCAGATTGGTAACGGATAAAGTACAGTAAGTCTTAGTATAGGATATTATAACATGGACTTGCCCGTGAAAATCACAATTGTGTCTATTTTTACTAAGTTGAAATGTCCTTGCAGAAATGGTTACTATTATCTGAAACACTAAGCCTATGAGGACGTTGCTCTTATCTCTATTGGTTTTTGCTTTAATGCAGCTGTTTACAAAATTATTTTAGAATGTTATGTGACAATAACATTAAAATATGAAACATTTGGATGGTTTCTCATACCATACTGATTGTTGTAACATTTGTAAATAAAAGAATACTGTAGCAGCTGTGACATTAAAAGATAAACTATTTTCTTATTTTAACAAAAGCGCAATGTTTTTCGATGCTGCCCAGGCTGAATTGATGGCTAAATTATATTCTGGATTGATTCCCAGAATCCACTGCAACATTTACATGCGATACTGTGCACAAGATACGTCTTGCCACCACACTGTAAGACTGGTGGACAGGATCCATTCACTCAGAGTGATTTCTATCCAGATGAATATCCTCTAGCTCTATAACACAACATTTAATGGCACTAAATCGGATCAGCATTATTGAGGATTAACAGAGTTCATTGGATCATCTTTTGGTCCTCAAGTATGTATGTAGCACAACAGCTTGAGCAATGGATTGACACCATGGGGGTTTTATGCAACCACCTACTACAGTATTTCTAGAACGTTGTCAAATGTGTGCCATACATAGTTTGAATTGGATTTAAACTAATGAATTCTGAACTGTATTAATTAACATTAACAATTAACATTATTTAACAATATTTGAATGCCTGTTTCTTTATTCAAACCACTTGACAAAAAAAAAGCACAGAAAACAACATGAACCTCGTGAACCTCGGGAGCATCTCCGTGATTTCTGATAGACATAGTCATGTTGTGTTCAGACACCAATTCAAGCGATGATGGGCCCTGCAATGTGACTGCCACACAGCCTAAGTGAATTTGGAGTGAGACATAAAGCAAACAAAATGGCAGTCATCCAGAATAATAGACCATATGTCTGAGCCTAGGACACAGTGTGTGTATACGCCAACCACAATGAGCAATAACAGCCTGACTCCAAATTGCTGAAAATGTAGAGTTTAGACAGACTATGACTGCTGGCCTTGTTATGTATTAAGTATTTACGTGCTAGTTGATTGGAGGCTTGAGGCCGGCCTAGTGAGGGATTCAGTTGTCAATGGGCACTCCCACAGGATAGCCCATGTTTACCTTTGTCATTGGCATTGACTATCAGCCTAAGGACATGGGACTGATCTGCGACCCTAACCTACCAGTATAGTATTGTTTAGCAATATATTAAACCTCTACCTGCTGCTTATTAATGACCTGACTGTTGCTCTCAGAGGATTGACAAAGTGAATTTTGGGTGAAACTTAATGAGAATGAGAATGGGACCTGAGAATGGGACCAGGTGAGAATGATCAGCCTGATTAACACCTGGGCAACATGAAAACTGTCTTGTAATTGTATTCACTGTTAATAAAAAACATGTGCGAGCACTACAAGAATGTATACAACAGTTAATTTAATCTGATACAGTATGCTATTTGCACACACGCACGAGATTAACAGCTATAGGCCATGACTCATTCTATTAGAGCCGTGGTTCCCAAAAGTTACATAAGCCATACATACATAAACCCAAAGTACAGAACCACTGGATGGGGCATTTGTTGTTGTTTACAATAAAGTAAATAGATTGGGGAGAAAGCATGCCTAAGCTCCAAATCAGCTGAGTCTGGCCCTGGCGTGGAACAGAGTGGACATCGCTCGCAGTCAGATCTTTGTGTACGGACACCACTGGCCTGTAAGACTGTCCATCTGTAAGGCTGTCTGTCTTCCTGTTTGCATGTCTGTCTCTCTTTGACTCTGTCCATGTGTCTGTCTGTCAGCCCGCCAGCACCTTGTCCACAGACCGGCCCAGGAGCCCGATGGCCGCCCAGCGTTTTGTGGGTGGAGGAGGAAAGGCAAAGTTTGGGGGGAAGAAGGGAAAAGGAGGCAAAGCCAAGCCAGAACCTCCTGAAGAGACGGATCCCAGGAAACTGGAGCTGCTTAACTGGGTAATTACACCACAGCCTGCTTTACCTGTCTGACGTTAGACAGAGAAACGGCAGACATTATGTCTGTCTGTCTGTAGATACGTTCAATGAGGAGAAGTTCCAAGGACAATAGTGTTCGCCTCTAATCATAGTGCACATATTTAGTTTACCAGCCCATACAGAGATGCTAGTCAATTATATTAATGAATGACATTGTTAATATAATGAAATATCCCAACAATAACTATGTCGCTGCTCTAGAGATCCTTCTACAAAAACACATTTGCATTATGGTTTCTGATGTCCCCTTCATCCCATGATTATGTGTTGTCAGATCCTATTGCTTCTCTTGCAGGTCAACTCTCTGGAGCAGGCCATGATGGACGCACTGGTGTTAGACAGAGTGGACTTTGTCAAGCTCCTGATAGAAAACGGGGTCAACATCCACCATTTTCTGACTATTCCACACCTGGAAGAACTGTACAACACGGTACATGTTAGCTTTCTAGCTCACTACAGTAGCTTGATGCATAGCTAACGTGGGTAGAACAAGACATAGGCACTAACTAACTAGAGATGAGGGTTTCATCTGCATACTACGCTAATATTTAATGTATGGATGATAATAGCTACTGTGCTGCTGGCAATATAATTGAGGTTGGACTTAATCATTGTGGGAAGATTAAGTCATTGCAGCTGAACCAATCAGCGACCATTGGGTGGCAATGTGCAATAACTCTTGTTTCTAAACGTATTCTGAAATATCAGTGGTAGAACATCTAGATCAGTGGTCCTGGAGACCCCCTGCCCTGCATGTTTAGATGTCTGCCTGCTCCAACACACCTGACTCAAATGAATGGGTTTTTATCAGGCTTCTGCAGACTGCACCACACAACACTTTCTCAGCTTTGGCAATGCCTGTGAGCTTCTGAGGGACCACCCACGGGAGAACCTCCAGTACTGAGAAATTAATACGCAGAATGGCCACTTGAGGCTGGCTGTAGACTGTAGAGCTTTTATAGTTATAATAAACATGTTTACAGCCTGGTTCAAAAAAACAGTTTTAGTCTCTATAGCTGGACTTATATACTGTCCATACTATATATACTATTATATACTGTATACAAGCCATACATGTAAAGGTAAATGTGCTTTTATTGTCTCATACAGATGTAAATGTCATTTAGCAAGACATAAAAACCTGTTCTTGAGAAAAGCTATGGCTGGTTTTTCCATTTATATAGTCTATGGGAGCACCCTGTGGCAACGTAAAGGAAGAGAGCTTTTGTTTTGATCCAGTATCAACAGTCTGACATCATCCCTGATTCCACCTATAACAAAGACAATAGAAGGACTTTGCCTATAATGTTGAAAGAATATTGAACTGAGGAATATAGGACCCTGGTATATTACAGTAGGACCCTACACTCCCAGTACAGCTGCATATCAACGGGTTCCACGTGTCTGTTACAGCTGGTCCTTAACACATCATGTCTGTCTATTCTACAGAGACTGGGGCCCACCAATACACTGCACTTTGTTGTCAGAGATGTGAAAAAGGTGGATATTGTTTCATTACATCATTTTATATTATGCATTAGTAGAGATAAATAGTACATTTTAGTGCTGAATTCCCAACAATAACTATGTCACTGCAGATATCCTTTCTTAGGATTGAGTGCTTATTGTTGATGAGTTTACAGTAAATAGCCTACATTTAGATATGGAGTGCTTTTCAATTAAGTGATTTAGTAATAAGGAAAATCTAATGTAATAGGATGAAACTTCTATGGTGGATATGCAAATATCATAAAACGTTTTATTTTATTTTATTAATAATACGTTTTTATTTAACAGCGGAATAATATAGAAAAGCAAGACATACTGCATGTCCATTAATGTGTATCTTACTGTAATAGTGCTGCTGGAATATTTCAGGGCAATCTTCCACCAGACTACCAGATAACATTAATTGACATTGGCCTTGTTCTGGAGTTCCTAATGGGTGGAGCTTACCGCTGCAAGTACACAAGGAAAAGATTCCGGGCTCTCTACAACAACCTATATGGTTTGAAACGAAACGAAAAATTTACACATAATGTAGATAGAATATAAAAGTGTTCCTTAGTACACAGTGTATGAAGTTGAAAATGTATGCATTTTAAATTACTATAATAGTTTCTAACTTAAGTCCTCTCCATTTACATAGAGATCCATGCCTAAAGCTGGTGCGTTTGAATGCCGTGGCAAAGATTAAATATTTAAAGGTTAAATAAAAGTAGAGTTTAAGAAAGTATTTCCATTTCTAGTTCTTTCCTAGATAACGTCAATAGTGCTGTCTGTTTCTTTATTCTAGTGAAATGTTAGTATTTTGTTCCTATTCTTGTCTGACATTTTCCTTAATGTCTTATTTTACTCATACCTTATAGTTAGCTCTAACATACTGTATGTGTCATCCTACTAGTTTGTACACAGTGTCCTCAATGCAGAAAATGTGCTAATTGACATTTCCTCTCTTGCTCTTTGCAGCCAAAAGCGTTGAAGCTGCTCGGTATGGAGGTATGATACTTCTCTGTTTGTTTCAGTGTTATTTTCATGTTGCTACCTCAAGACAATATATTATAGGTAGAGTATACCACACCCTGGTTCTCTATGAGAACAGGGTGAGGAATCTCACAATGGGAAGAACTATCTGGTTGGTGGACCGTCACACATTAACATTTAACAGTGTTACTGTACAATAGTTGTCAATACAACAAAGCGTTGTGTTTATTTTACAATAGAACTTGCTACACTGCATATTACCATAGATAGCCAATTAACATAAGATGTGAATTCTCCAGGACGATGACCCTCGACCGAAGGGAAGGAAAAGCAAGAGAAAGGAGGAGGAGGTAGACATCGATGTAGACGACCCTGAGGTCAGTCGTTTCCAGTACCCCTTCCATGAGCTCATGGTGTGGGCCGTGCTTATGAAACGCCAGAAGATGGCGCTGTTCCTGTGGCAACGTGGTGAGGAGGCCATGGCCAAAGCCCTGGTGGCGTGCAAGTTGTACAAGGCCATGGCCCATGAGTCGTCGCAGAGCGAGATGGTGGACGACATCTACCAGGACCTAGAGAACAACTCCAACTCAGTTCATATACGACATAGTGTGTACACCTACCAAACACAACCCAGTGATCACAGGCAAAGGCAGAAACAGGGACAGGCAATGTTTAGGCGATTGGAAAACAACAGTAAATAAAGAAATGGGCAAGCAGGGTAGTCAGGCTTCTGCAGATAATTATAACAACCCATTCATGTGAGTCAGGTGTTCTGGAGCAGGGAGACATCTATCACATGTAGGACAGTGGGTCCCCTGGACCAGGGTTCAGAACCACTCACCTTGTTCATCTAAACATATTTTTATAAATTTTGATTTTTCTATATGTTTTGGCAACACAAAGTATAACAGAAAAACAGTGCTTATACCTATACTTATGGTGCCCAATGGATAAAACAAGTTACTGAATTGAGTTACACTAAACAGTTCCTGTCACAAAACAATAAAAAATAGCCTATAATACTTTGTAATCTGGGAGTACCTGGAGAAAAGCTCCAGGTCTGGGTTATTAACTTATGTTAACACTAGAAAGACATTTGAAAAGCTGTAAATATATAAAGATATATAAATATTCACCTTTAACATAGCTTTGTCCTCTTTCAGGGAGTTTGGCCAGCTGGCCTACGAGCTGTTGGACCAGTCGTATAAGCATGACGAGCAGGTTACCATGAAGCTGTTGACCTATGAGCTGAACAACTGGAGCAACTCCACCTGCCTGAAGCTGGCTGTGGCTGCCAAGCACAGGGACTTCATCGCTCACACCTGCAGCCCGATGCCACTCAGCGACATGTGGATGGGCTGTCTGAGGATGGGCAAGAGCAATGGCTTCAAGGTTCAACCGCTTTTACCTGGCACATTTCAGCAAGGCACTGATGTTTGCTTGTAGATGTGGAAGGAGTGTATTGTTGATAACTTATAGTTAGGGTACACTGCGCTGGAGAACGACAAACAATGACACCTGTCCCTCATATTTAACACACATTGGCCAGGCCTGGGATAGTCAGTGTTGTGCACTATGTTTGTGTTCCCATTTACAGAGGAACACTGGATTATTTTACAGTTCAAAGGATGGACAGCTAGAGGAACTGAGTAGATATTCTCGGAATTTGACATGAAGCGTTTCAGATGAGAATTGCTTAGCCCACATTTAACATACTTCATAACAGAATCAAGAGAGTATTCAAGGGTTTCACGTGACAGGTATGAAGAGGTGATGGAAGATGTAATCCTTGTCTAATGAATGACAAATAAAAACACAATGAAATAGAAAGCAGAAGAAATCAACTCATATAGAATCGGGTGTCTCATTCTCTCCTAACCATGGCCCTGGGTGAGTGTGACTATTTTTAGTCACAAGTGCTGTTTCCTGCAGGTGATTTTAGGCATTGTTCTCCCACCGTCCATCCTCCTACTGGATTTTGGATTTTGAGACGAGGCTTCTAATCAGTCCTCTACGGAGAATGAACAGGGCAAAGAGAAAGAGGAGGAAAGGCCTAGCAAGGTATAATATATCTGTAATAAAACAAGGTATAAGCTCTGTCTTTTATCGTGGTACAGTACTAGCATGTATCTGTAATACAATAACCAGTTTTCAGATGTAATACAGTAACTTGTATGTCTCTATAATATAATGACTGGTATCATTTTATACATGTGTGAACATATTGTTTAAATTTACCATTCTTATCTAAAAATCTGCTACACATTTTTAGCAATGCTATAGAGGTGAAGTTTATGGATGTGTGTCTTCAGGAAGGCACATGTAATGTGGACATCATGTCGAAGAAAAGTGATGAAGAAGGCCAATAGTTAGGAAGATCTACGAGTTCTACAGCGCACCTTTCACCAAGTTCTGGTTCAACACTGTAATGCTAACACGTTCTGTAAAACACCATTATCTCAACTGCTCATTGAATAATCCTTTCCATGCACATATTTAATCTCAATGACTCATGCCATAGAACACCTGCCCAGAAAATAGCCAGATTTCCCATGCCTTTCCCCAACAATGTATTTGATAACCTGACCTGTCGTATTACCAGTGGGAATAGTTCAGTTGTTTAGCATAACTGTTAATAATGAATTGAAATTTAAAGAATGTAAATAATCCTATAGTTACGCATGAGTATTTAACTTGTTCTCTCCATGCTGTATGTGTGTTGTCAGATCTCATACCTTGTGTATCTGATGCTATACAACTACATCATCCTGGTCAAGATGGAGCGCTGGCCCTCACTGCAGGAGTGGATTGTTATCTCGTACATCATAACCCTGGGACTGGAGAAGGTCAGACAGGTACAGTGCATTCTGACCGCACAGTGTGCTCTTACAACTAAAAATAGCTCAACTCAACTAGACAGACTAGACCAGGCTCAAAACACGTTGGGCCAGTTTCACAGACGTGGAATAAGACTAGTCCCAGACTAAACAAATAATTAAATTAAAAACATTCTTAGTCTAGGACTAGGCTTAATCCATGTTTGCGTTTAAGGGTTATAGGGCTAGGAATATGTACAGAAGGTTAAAAGAAAGCCAGTCTCGATTAAATTGAACTTAACTAAACTAAACTAAACTGGACTATAGTAAACTCGACCATGCCACAATTAAAATTATTTGGTCAGAACCAAACTACCTCATAATTACCCAGCACATTCTTGGTAGAACCAGTGTCATCTAAACGTTAGTCAGCCACTGCTGTACTGTAGATCCTGATGTCAGAGCCAGGGAAGCTGAAGCAGAAGATCAACGTGTGGTTGGAGGAGTACTGGAACATCACAGACCCGGCGGCCATCTCTGTGTTCCTGATGGGGCTGCTGTTGAGGCTGCAGAGCGAGCCCTACTTGGGCTTACGGACGTGTCATCTACTGCGTGGACATCATCTTCTGGTGCATCCGTGTGCTGGACACCTTCGGAGTCAACAAGTACCTGGGACCCTACGTCATGATGATCGGCAAGATGGTGGGTGCTCCTGATAGGCTGGTCAGTGTCTGGGGCTGACATTGAGAAATACAGGCAGACAGAGTGCATGAGAGTGGGACAAGAGGGCATATAGTCATGCAGATACATAGACAGACTGATGGACAAGACTGTCTGTGTACAGTATAGTACACAGACAGTCTTGTCTAAAGATACTGTAGAACTCCACCGCAACAGCGCTTGCCAACAACAAAACACTGGGTTGCTGGCTGGCTTTTTATAATTATCTCATATGTTTCAGGTGTTTATGAAAGGACAGACTAACACACTGACACACTAACTGATAGAGCGGGTAATAGAGGCAGACATTAACATCACACTGACTAATATACAGACAGGCAGTCCTATCTAACAGCATGTTGCTGTGGTTTCCAGATGATTGACGTGCTGTATTTCGTGGTGATCATGCTAGTGGTGTTGATGAGTTTTGGCGTGGCAAGGCAGGCCATTCTCCACCCTGACGAGGAGCCAACATGGCGGCTCGCCAGGAACATCTTCTAAATGCCCTACTGGATGATATACGGAGAGGTTTTTGCGGACTCGATAGACCGTAAGACTAGAATTCATAGTAAGATTCTGTTTCCTCTTTCCCGGGAAGATGATGGGCTATTCCCTAGTCACGTGATCGTGTTATTGACCCCACCTTCCTCTATCAGCTGACCTACACTTTGTTTCTCACGCATAAATACACAATAAAGAGTTCATAGTCACACATTTTGAAGTGATGTGTGCAGTGCACAAACATGATGCACATACACACAAAAGCACACAGACACATACACAGCTACACACATACTTTAAGACAATATATCTACACACACACACATATTACAGTTGTTAGTTAGTTAAGTATTGTTAGTGTGTTAAGTGTGCCCTCTACAGGCAAACAATAACAGTTCAGAAAGTTAATGTTAATTTAAATGAAGACGCGGCACGCCATCTTGATAAAACCCCATTAGACCTCAAAATAATGCTGACATTAAATAAAAATGTTTATCAAGGCTAATTATATTATACATATATTCTACTTATAATTATACACAAAAACAACAAGTGAGAATGCGACTTATCTTAAATCAATATGTTCTGCATGTGTTTTTTTGTTTTTTACAACATTTATAAAGTATATATAAAATATATGAAGTATAATATATTTATATATAAAGTGTAGTGCAACAGTGCTCTTCCTCTTTGCTAATGGACGCTCCATTTACTGACACTAATGGAGCTGATGCTGCTACTGTTGTTTTGTTGATGTAGCCTATCTGTTGTCTGTTTTCATCGCGCCACTCTCCCTGCTTGACTTGGACCATGACAGTCTATGCAATAGAAATCAATCGTAAGTACATAGAAGAGTAACTACGCAAACACATTAGGCTATTCGTTACATTGTGTGAGTGTTTCTCTAAGTCGGCAGTGGGGAATCCTGGTCCTGGAGGGCTGATCACTACCCTGCATGTTTTAGATGTCTCCCTGCGCCAACACACCTGATTCACATGAGTGGCTCGTTATCATTATTATGGTCTTCTAATGACCCACTAATGTGAGTCAGGTGTGTTGGAGCAGGGAGACATCTAAAACATGCAGGGCAGTGACCAGCCCTCCAGGATCAGGATTCCCCACCCCTGATCTAAGTGAACCATATGTTGTTCCAGCTCCTTTTGGCGACAACATGTATGATGAGGATGGAAACTACCACCATGTATTCCTGGAGTCTGGCTCACACCTGCCATTATGGCATGTTATCTGCTGGTGGCTAACATCCTGCTGGTCAACCTGCTAATCGCTGTGTTCAAGTAGGTCATTAATGATCCGGTCCATAGACCTACAGCATATCCCAAGAATTATAAACATTGTTTGCATACTGTACTGTACCAGGATAATGATTTCTAGAAAATGACAAACAGGATCCTATACACACAAGTTAAAATAAATCAAATAAAGTAAACATAATACAGTCCCCACAGAACCCAAAACCTGATTGCCAGTTACTCTGGACACTATATGACTGACCAATGATGTCTCCTGCCTCAGCAACACCTTTTTTGAGGTGAAGTCCATCTCCAATCAGGTGTGGAAGTTCCAGCGTTACCAGCTGATCATGACTTTCCACGACCGGCCCATCCTCCCGCCGCCCCTCATCATCCTGCCGCACATCTACATCGCTCTGCGACGCCTCTGCTGCCGATGCACGGGCATGCAGGAGGGGGAGCAAGACGATCGGGACCGAGGCCTCCGTGAGAACCCCTCACACCTTCCACACAGCACGAATGACCTTCACCTTCACATTCACCTGCACTGACTTATCAGCTGAACAAATATCGTAGGCTACAGGGCTTCCCAAAGTGGGGGTCGCGAGACACATACAGGGGGTGACATGGTTATTGAAATAATAAACAATTAGAAATTGCATAATTTAGCCATAATTGTTACTACAGTTTAATTATTACTGGTGTTTTCTGCTACTATCTTTTATTAAATGACTATAACATTATATGATGGCTGTTACTGTGTGCTTTGGGGGACTTTGTTGTGGGGGTCATTGTTATTTTTGGGGGTCGCAGCCTGAATAGTTTGGGAACCCCTCTGCTATAATATCTATTGTATTGCCCACACTGTAAAGTGGAACAAATGGAATTGGAGATTGTATAAATGCCTCCCAAATGTGCGTTTCTATCTAGGGTCCAGTCTTGTAGCCGTGGATAGGAATGATGCGTAGAATAATCTAGATACATTAATGAATATATCTGACCTTTAACAGAGCTGGTGCTCAGTCCAGATGAGCTGAGGAGCCTGCATGAGTTCGAGGAGCAGTGTGTGGAGGAGTACATTCGTGAGAAAGAGGATAAAGAGCAGTCGTCCAACAACGAGCGCATCCGGGTCACGTCTGAAAGGTGGGAGACACACACAACACACTGCAACAGCACAATGCAGGACGGCACTTGTGACTCAAGGGAGAGGTGTTCTGAACCAACTGGCTCACCAACTGTTTTCCGAATGTTTTACAACAAAGTTTGCAGCAAACCATGGGCCATTTTTGTGTTTTCTGGAGCGCTCTATATTTTAACAATTGCACAATATGACAGATTTTTTATGATATAATTATGTATTATACCATTTGTCTTTCAGAGCCGCTATCTTACCGTTTTCTGTGCATGCTGAAAAAATTATCTAGTACTTCTACACAGCTCTGGCTCTGTAAATATTAACACAATATGATCAATATGATTCTAGCCTTTGCAATCAGTTTCAAATGTGTGGAATGGAGCTTCAGAGAGAGCAGCCTTTGGTATTGAAGGGAGAGGTGTTTTTGTTTTGATTTGAGTTCAAATTTAGAATTTCTCGAGAATGACTGAGTATATCTTTAAAGAGAGTTTAGCAATATAAGAGTCATTTGAGGGAGTTGTTCTGTTAATCCCACTTTCCCACAGTCAGACAGACAGACATACATACAGACAGACAGACAGACAGACAGACAGACAGATAGATAGATAGATAGATAGAACATTATTATTTCTGACAGAAAATGTGTCACCAGTCAGTACACAATAAAATAAAATGAGCAATTCTTGCAAGCTATACATAATTAAAATATATATACACACCAGAGTCAGAAAGTAAATAGGACCTTACAGTAGGCATGTGTGTGTAGTCTGAAGGTAGTGCATGTCAAGCAGCATTATAGGCTCTGGTGTCTCTATGGCAACAGCACTACTGCTGTCCCCGGGTCCTCAGGGTGGAGAACATGGCCATGCGTCTGGAGGAGGTGAATGAGCGGGAGCACACCATGAGGGCCTCTCTGCAGACGGTGGACCTCCGCCTGGCCCAGCTGGAGGAGCTCTCTGGCCGCATGCTCGGGGCGGTGGAGAGGCTGGCGGGGGTGGAGCGCGTTCAGATGGCCCGGACCCGCTCCGGCAGCTCCATCTGCGAGCTGCCCGGCCTGCAGCGCCACAGCAGCGTCGCCATTGGCGACGGCTACAGCCTCGACCGCTACCATGACGACAACGAGGAGCGGCCACCTGGAGGCGGGGACAAGAGACAAGACGGACAGGGGAGTGTGATTGAGGGCCTTCTCGACCTGGAGGTGAAAGGTCAAGAGGGTGCCAGTGTTGACCTCCTTATATCTGAAAGTCCTTCAGAGGACCGCAGCCCCCAAAACACCACACAGAGACCCCCCCGCTACAAAGAAGACCACACTGCAGGCAACCATGTCATACCCCTTGGAGAGGTCAAAGGTCATGCTGTATAGCAGGGGCGGGGAAGAGGCGACGTGGGCAACAGAGTTCAGCAGCTTGCCTGCGCAGGCTTCTCTGGGGGGGGTGGGCAGCCAGATGGGACCACAAGATCCACCCCTCCCAAGTGGGGAGGTCCCCTGAGAACATCACCAACGCCTGCCACTCCGAACGGGAAGCGGAGAGGAAACCACCAAGGACCTGTTCTGTCCAACAGGAAGTAGCTGAAACGGATGGTAACCAAGACAACGGGAACAAGGGAGAGCCTGAATGCTTAATGGTGGCTGAAGACAGGATGTACCCTGCGTTTCACTCCAAGAGTCTGAACAACAATCCTCGCAGGACGAAGATGAAGCAGATCGAAGAGAAGCGTCACGTAGCCACCAGTGTCAAAGACCTGGCGTCTTTGACACTGAGGAAGGAAGTGGGAACAACACGAGCTGGTCAGGATCCAGAGGCTGCTGAGGCCTGGGACAGAGGACAGATATGAACTAACTGTGTACCTCTTTATTTGTGTGGAAGCAGTGTGTGAACCAGCAATACAGTGTAAACAATGCCTCTGGATATGTCACATTAGACATGTAGCATTTCCACTTGTGGATTAACATGCTTAGCATGGTGCCTCTATGTGATTTATATAACCAGAGGCCCCTCTGCACACACATCAGGTAATGATGGAAACCTTTTAGACATTGTTTGTTCTTAATTTAAGAGATTGCACCTGTCTTTGTCTTTAATGTGATTCCAAATACAAAATAGGATAAGTGATAATCCTCATTAAAGATGTATTGCATTCTATCCTTAATCAAATTCAGGAATTCTGGCGCATTAAAATATTTGATGGTAATGAATTTATCAGAATTGTGTATCTATTAATTTTTTCTTTTGGATAGCGGTTTACGACGAAGCAAATTAAAACTAAAAACTAATGAGACTAACATTTTTGAGGTAGTCTATAACTAAGTTCTTAAATGTTGTGCATCTTCAATTATTCCCCAAATATAAAAGATATAATGTAAAAGAGTATATCCCTTTAATGTGTGTTCAAATTGAAATTGAAATTGAAAAACAGCTGTACACTTTGATGGCACATACAGAATGACATTTCACCACTCTAATACCCTAGCATATTTAATTATGTGGAAATATGTAAGTACTGTTCATTATTATTGTTATAAAAATGTATGATTTCCATTTTATGTAGTACCTTCAAGTGCCCCTAGGGGTAGACTTATACCTATTTGAGAAACACTGCCTTAAACAATCCAATCGAATACTGTACATTAATTATTAAATATAATTCTGGGATGTCTATGTACATTATACTTTTGTATAATCCAATAACATATAGTTTATGTGTATTTGAGACTACAAACTCACATCTAATCCCTTATAAATCCCAAAATACATTTGTTGAAATGTAGTTTTCCATACTATCTGTCTGTTAGTTGTCTTTCTGGCTCATGGATGCTCTGGAGTTGGTAGCTGTTTGTTGCTACACTGTAGCTGTTCTATATAAATCAACAACATGCAGACTGACTCTGTTAATACTGTTTGTATTGACCCAGTATGCTTCATATGCATTCCAGAGTGGATAGCATGGGGCTGCTAGAGATGCCAGATACAGTACGGATAAATAGGGAATGTATGTGCCAGCCAACTGGGTAAATATTGCAGATGATGGGTAATACAATTATAATCTGCAATCTTCACTAATTTCAATGCACAATATAAACAGACAGCAATTGTTGTCTGAACTTTGGTTAGATAATAATAATAATAATAATAAACTTTATTTGTATAGCACCTTTCATACATAATGTGCAACTCAACGTGCTTTACAGTTAAAAACATCTGAACATAGGATGAAGGGAACAAATTGAATTAAACAAGAAGAAATAATAAATAGCGGATAACTAGGTAAAAACCAATAAAATTAATAAAAACCATTGTTTTTGGCATTGTATGGCATTGTATTAGTAGTACATACTGTAGTATACTAGTATTCAAACTGTATTTACAAGAAGGAATGAACAACAATGCCAATTCATTTTGTTGGATGTATGGCCATCATTGTTACATGCATAAATATTTTCAAACAGCATATCATTTCAGCTGCGAGAGGTGTTTAGGCCGTTTTATGCGCAGGACATCCATGTGGGACAGGCCCTGTATCTGTTCGATGGCCACATTGGGGTTTGGGATGGGGATCATGGTGTCCTGCCCATTCATGGAGAAGGCAGTTCTGCCGTAGTGCATGATGGAGGA
>JAODTR010017035.1:0-25961 GCA_025399935.1 Amblyopsis rosae
ATCTCCACACTGGCCTGGGAACGCCTCGGGATCCCCCATTCAGAGCTTTCCAATGTGGCTCGGGAAAGGGAGGTTTGCTGAAGATGCTGCCCCCGCGTCCTGACTCTGGATAAGCGGATGACGATGGATGGATTGATGGATACATATACATATACATATATATATATACATACATACATACATACATACATACATACATACATACATACGTATACACATATATATATACATATATATATATATATATATATATATATATATAGTATAATAGTTATCAATATGTTTAGCAAAATTATCTCCCATCCTCCTCTCACTGTAATCCGTACCTCCAGAACGCACACTGTACAACAAATAATAGCCTTCATTGCTAACTGATCTTTGCTGTTTCTACTGAGAGGCTGAGTTACCTGAGACGGTGCGAACATGGGACCGGAATTGCCTTGGCAACAACCTACAAAAAACGCCTGTTTTATTTTGTAGAGAGACAACTCTTTTTGTCATTAAACATTTAAAGGGGCTGTGCTTTAACAAAAAGATCTATTGTGCACCCACCCCACATCAGTGGTAATTATATTTTACAGTGCTACAGAAGCCCAGAGTGGTCGATGGGATAACATGAAAGATAGGAGAATATGCGTGGAGGAAGAAACATATTCAGTAGATGGTTTAATTAACTAATGGACCGCTTTAGGACATAAGTGTTGAAATCATGTTTCATGTACAGAAATCTACAGTTCCACTTCTAATAATTCAAAACAGAATAGGCGTTTGAATCGTGCGGGGTATACCTTTGGATTAAATTGATGTTTTGTTTATTCTGTTTCTCTTCCTGGTGTGAAAACCAATAAACTCTGAAGCACAATAAGATGAATATGTCTGCTTCCCTCTTTCAGGTTCGGTTGATGATCTCAGACTCTGCCAGACACAAACTGCTGGTCCTCTCGGGGCAATGCGTGGAAAACACCGGGGAGCTTATCCTTCAGTCGGGAACATTCTCTTTCTTTAACTTTATAGATATCTTCACTGACCAAGAGGTGAGTCATATTGGGACAGTTTCTGTATGTGTATATAAGACATGATGAGTATTGCTGCATGAACACGCACAATAGTTGCAGTAAATTAAAGAGTTATACATTTACTGCTTATTTGGCTTATAGCGTGAATTCATGATAATATAAGTATTACCGTGTATTTTATTAGATAAATAGAGTACAGGATGAGGTAGTGTAACCTCTCTCATGTCTAGATTGGCGAATTGCTCAGCACCATTCACCCTGCCAACAAGGCCACCCTTACCCTCTCCTCCCCCGACCAAGGCGACTGGAAAAACTCAAACTTGGACAAGCACAACCTGCAAGACTTCATCAATATAAAGCTGAACTCGGCTCACATCCTCCCAGAGATGGAGGGCCTCTCAGAGTTCGCAGAGTACTTGTCCGAATCGGTAGAGATCCCGTCTCCCTTCGACATGCTCGAGCCTCCCACATCCGGCGGCTTCCTGAAGCTCTCCAAGCCCTGCTGTTACATCTTCCCCGGCGGACGAGGTGACTCCGCCCTCTTTGCCGTCAACGGGTTCAACATGCTAATCAACGGCGGCTCCGAGAGGAAGTCCTGCTTCTGGAAGCTGGTCAGACACCTGGACCGGGTCGATTCCATCCTACTCACCCACGTCGGCGACGACAACCTGCCTGGCATCAACAGCATGCTGCAGAGGAAGATAGCGGAGCTGGAGGAAGAGCATTCCCAAGGATCCACGGGCAACAGCGAATGGGTGAAGAACATGATTTCGCCAGACATTGGTGTAGTGTTTGTAAACCTGCCTGAAAACCTGGGCATTACCGAACCAAATTGCAGGGTGCGGAGGAACATTGAAGAGGCAGCATTCACTCTGCAGTCTCTCTCCAAGCTGAATTTGAGAATAGAACCTTTACAAAGGCCTGCTGGAAACACGATAGAACCAGTCATCCTTTTTCAGAAAATGGGTGTGGGGAAACTTGAGATGTATGTGCTTAACCCGTCGAAGAACAGCAAAGAGCTACAGCATTTTATGAAACAGTGGACAGGCAGTGAGAGAGACACTGCCTCGATTCTGCTGCCAAATGGGAAAGAGTCTGAATTCCCCGTCTCCTACCTGACCTCCATCTCCTCATTGATTGTCTGGCATCCGGCGAACCCTTCAGAGAAGATAGTCCGTGTTCTGTTTCCCGGAAATGCCACACAGCATCACATCCTCGAAGGTTTAGAGAAGTTGAAGCACTTGGAATTCCTAAAGCAACCGGTCGTAACCCAGAAAGTTATGTCTCCTAGCACAACGTCAACAGTGAAGCAAGCCAAGCTGAAGCACAGAACAGACAGCAAGGAAAGCCTCAAATCCACCCCAAAACCTTCACCAAGCAAGAACGTCAGGAAAGAATCAAAGGAGGAAGCCCTGGAAAAAGCAAAGACAGATGTAGAGTCTCAAGAGAAAGCTCTAAAGCTAGAGAAAAAAGAAAAAGCCCCAATCAAAAAGGACAAGCTCAAGGCAACTGAGAAAGATGTGAAACCAAAAGCAGAACAAATTCCACAAAGTGAAACGCCAGAGAAAAAGAAAAAGTCTGAAACTAAACCCAAGATTCAGAAGGAGAAGATTTTTAGGAAGGATTTTCGGAAGATTGAGGAAAAAAAGAAAAATGATGAAAGGGATATTAAAAGGGAAGCAGGGAAGAAGGATGAGAAGCCTACACCTAAAAAGGACAGTAAAAAAGAAGACAAGATGAAGGAGGAGGTGAAGAAAGATATTAAAAAAGATGTGAGGAAAGACTCTCCTGCAAAGCAGAAGAAGGAGCCAAAGAAGGAAGATTCTAAGAAAGACTTGAAAAAACCCACCAAAAAGATGTCCCCCGCTGGTGAAGAGAAGCTTGTGCCGAAAGTGAAGTCTTTGAAAAGAGAGGATTCTCCAAAAAAAGAAAGTCCCTCCAAATTAAAAGACAAAGGAAAGGCAAAGGTGGCCAAGAAGGATATACAGGTGAATGAAACTGAAATTGAAACCACTGTGGCTGCTGTTGCAGAGGAACTAGAAATGGAGAGATCTTTGATGTCTTCACCAGAAGACCTTACAAAGGACTTTGAGGTGCTCCGAGCAGAGGAGATAGTGGAGGATGATGCAGCCATACAGCAAGCTCAGGAGGAAGAAGCTGTAATGATCCAGCGCGAGGAAACAATCCAAACCAAAGAGTCGCCTGAGGCTGTGGAGTCGGTCGACGAGGGAATAACGACCACAGAAGTTGAAGGAGACACCGGGGAGACTCCAGACGAACAAGATCATAAAGAGAAACTGAATGGCAGCAGTAGTGAGAAGTTTGAGGATGAGGGAACAGGGCTTGAGGAGACATCTGAAGGGGGGGATTATGAGGAGAAGGGAGAGACCGAAGAGGTTTATGAACCACAGAGAACGGAAACAGACAAACATACTGAGAGTGAAATTAAAGAAATACATGGAGGCGAAATGATCAAATCCAGGCGTGACGATGAAGAAACAGGTGAAGGCAGCGATGATGAGGCTTGTACGCATGCACAGCATCAACAGCTACATGAACAGGAGATGGAGAAAACATGTCAGTTTTCATCAACCTCGCCTAAGGTGTCTTCGCCTATTTCCCCTGCTGCATCCATGCACAAGGAAATGCCACCTACTGGCTTTGAGAGTGAAACTACATCAGATGATGACAACAGAGATGAACTTGCTGAAGAGTACACTGCTACCTCTGGCCATACGCAGTCCACCATGGAGATATCCAGCGCGCCTACCCCAATAGATGAGATGCTAACCCCCAGGGACCTAACAAGTGATGAAACAACCAACGACGAGACTGATTCTCCATCTCAGGACCACGGCAAGTTTGCAACCTCCATAGGATTAGAGTTGGACAAAAAGAGGCTCTCTCCACTTCAGGATGGTCCAGAGTCAGTCCACTCGAAGAGTGACGCCACGGAGGGCAGAGACTACAACCCTTCTGCTTCCACGATATCTCCACCTTCGTTGCTGGAGGAGGATAAATTATGTAAGGAGTTACTCTCTGAAGATGCGGCCGAGGGCTGTTTGGGTTCAGCCCAAGAGCCGTGTGAGATATTCAACCTTGACTTGACCCGACTTAATTCCAATTCCGCAACGTCGCCTCTCATACGGTCCCCTTCGGTGGACCCCAAGGAGAACTTTGACTCTCCATCTCATTTTGCCGCGCCCATAGAACTGTGCACCACACTGACAGGATCTGCCGCGGGGGTAGCTGAGTCCTCCACTAGCCCAGATGACAAGACTTTGGAAGGAAATAACTCACCTCAGTCCTGCGGTCACACACCCTACTATCAGTCTCCAGTGGATGAGCGGGTTGGGGCTATACCGTCTATGTCTGAGGAGGGAGCCCAAGGGCCCATAATTGTTGAGGTCACTAGCGATAAAGAGGACTCCTCCAATAGGGACAGCCCAGAGCCAGGTGAACCCAAGCGTCATCAATCCTCTCCGATGACCAGCTCACCTCAGTCCAAGATAGCGTGCCCTCCAAAAAGCCCATCTCCGACTCAAGGTGGCTCCCCAACCAAAACTGGCCAGTCACATTTTGGCGAAGAGCCTAAGAAAAACGAGGAAGACAGCCATTCGATCATACAGCCGGCGCCACTAACCAAACCTGAGCCAGACACAAACCCCTTCGCAGGATTCAAAGAAGAGAGTAAAATGTCAATTTCAGAAGGCACCACGTCCGACAAGTCGGGCACGCCACTGGAAGAGGCCGTGGCAGAAGACACATTCTCACATTTGGCCTCAGTGTCCACAACCTCCCTGGCGACCAACTCCTTCCCGGAGCCGACCACGGACTCGCCCTCGCTCCACGCGGAGGTGGGCTCTCCTCATTCAACGGAGGTGGACGACTCGCTGTCCGTGTCTGTAGTTCAGACGCCAACCACCTTCCACGAGGCCGAAGGCTCCCCGTCCAAGGAGGAAAGCCCCAGACCCATGTCCATCTCCCCAGACGTCTCACCAAAAGCAAAAAACAAAACAACCGCGCAGGGCACAAAGTCCCCGGAGCAGTCGACCATGTCGGTGGAGTATGGCCAGGAGTCCCCCGATCACTCCTTGGCTTTGGATTTCAGTAAGCAATCGCCAGAGCACCCGTACGTGGCAGGCGGCTTATGTGCTACAGAAAATGGCCCAACCGAGGTAGACTACAGCCCCTCGGACAGGGCAAACGTAAGGCTCGCGAGCCAGCAGAGGGGTGTTGCGTTTGAGACGCCGATGCTGTTTAAGGAGGCCGAGTCCCTCCGGGCCATGTCCGCTTCCCCGTCGGACGCCTCCCAGTCCACTCCGTCTGCCGCCACGCCCTGTCAGATGACCGACATGTCTCCCAGCCTTGCTCAGCAGACAGACAGGTCTCCCAGCCTCGCTCAGCAGACAGACTGGTCTCTCAGCCTTGCTCAGCAGACAGACAGGTCTCCCAGCCTCGCTCAGCAGACAGACAGGTCTCCCAGCCTTGCTCAGCAGACAGGCAGATCTCCCAGCCTTGCTCAGCAGACAGACATGTCTCCCAGCCTTGCTCAGCAGACAGACAGGTCTTTCCTTACCCCTAAAATGGCCTCTCCCACCCACTCCCCACTGTCCACCGATGCATCGCCAGTGCCTGGAGGTCCACCAGCCAAAGCTGACGCTAGCCCATCCTTACTGTGCCCAGAGGCGGCATCAGATCAATCGGATGCATGGCTGAAATGTGACAAGTCACCTTCGCCTACCCAAGCAGCGTTTTCCATTTCCAAGACAACAGGGGCAACTCCTCCAGCGAGGGAGACAAATCCCTTCAAATGCGAGGCTTCTTCACCTCAGTCCAAATCCCCTGTCAGTCCCGAACTTCCCTCCCAATCATATCTGCCTCTCTCCTCATATCCGTCAGAACACAAGTGTGCCATTGACTCCAGAGACCCTGACGTCTCCAAGAAGAGCCCCTCTCCGAAGTCAAAGACAGACGTGGACCTGTGTCTGGTCACCTCCTGCGAGTACCGTCACCCCAAGACGGAGCTGTCCCCCTCGTTCATCAACCCCAACCCCCTGGAGTATTTCCTGAATGAGAACACCGCAGAAGAAGAAGCAGAAGAAGAAGAGAAGCCGCTGACCAAGTCGTGCGGAGGACCCCTGCCTCCACCGGGCGGCAAGCTCCACGCCAGGCAGTGCGATGAGACCCCGCCCACCTCCGTGAGCGAGTCCGCCCCCTCTCAGACCGACTCCGACGTGCCGCCGGGGACGGAGGAGTGCCCATCCATCACCGCGGACGCCAACATCGATTCCGAAGACGACTCCGAAACGCTGCCCGCCGACAGAGCCCTGACCGGCCGGCATGCCGCCGCTGACCCTCCTCCCTTTGCGCCCAGGGATCCGGCGCCGTCCGCGGCCCACCCCGACGCCTGCATGGCAGACCCAGAGGCCCTTAAGGCTGAGGAGAGCAGCCAGGGTGGAGGGGAAAAACCCAAGAAGAAGAAACTGACCAAAAAGTCCTCCTCGCCAGCCAGGAAGATCGGCCTGTCGAAGGTCATGGACTCAAAGACGGCCTCGCCAAAGAAGAGCGTCGGAGAAGGGAAAGACGCCAAAAACGCCACCAACACCTCCGCATCCAAAGTGGTGAAAAGTGCCACAGCGGGTGAGTGCCTGAACTACTGCATTATAATGTATAGTATAGGCACGCTACTGCACATATTCTTAAATGTGATATATATACAGTATGTATACGTCATATAGGATCACTTTAATCAAGTTAAACAGGACATTATCACATTTAAAAAGGGTTTAATAAACATATCACCCCCCACTACTGAAACATTTGCTCTTTAAGCAGCCATAGGAATGATGGGGCACAACCATATCCCGTTTGATCTGAGACTAGGAATAAAGGCCAAATGCATCTTGCTGTTTCTCAGGTTCTGCCAGTGGCAAGACAGCAAACGCAACACCTGTACCCAGCTGCCCACCGATGTACATGGACCTGGTGTACATCCCTAATCACTGTAGTGCCAAGAACGTGGACGCAGAGTTCTTCAAGCGCGTGCGGTCGTCCTACTATGTCGTCAGTGGCAACAACCAGACCTCCAAGGAGCCTAACAAGGCCGTCCTTGATGCTCTCCTGGAAGGAAAGTCTCAGTGGGAAAACAATAATCAGGTATGGTATGGTTCCGATTACAGAATGATGTTTTAAAAAAAATAAGGATAATTAGGATGTCACTTAATTCCCACTGGTGACATCGTTTGGCGGCACGTCAAGGAATGCACTTTTAATAGCGTTGGAACATTAAAACGATTTGATGGACGAGCTCAACGTTCTACAGATATTCTGCATATTCATGGCTTGATGCTCAAGAAATGTTCTAACCTGTGCGTCAGACGCACGTCAAACGCTGTGAATTCTCTTGACGTGACGTCTCTAGTGGGAGGTTGGCCATTAGATGGAAAAGACTGCAAGCAATCTTGAATGAGGCAGGTCCAGACCGGTCCAGAGTCCACAAAGTAAACTTTGGGTCTGATTGTACCAGGCTAGTATTAAGGCACAGTGTGTTCTACATTGTGATTCAATAATGTTAGCATATGTGATATATATAAGATATATATTTTGTGCCAATCTCGTACATTTTGTATGGGTTGTCTTGTGGCAGGTGTGATTTGTTTGCCACGTTATTGTTTTCCCTGTATAATGTGATGTTGAATGTCTATATGAGATATTGTATATACGTAGATAAAGTATTTGTTGTATCAACAATGTTGATTTGAGCTATCGCCATGCTGCACCAAAAGCACAAAAGCAAGGTCATTCAAATGACAATTCAGATTCAGATTCAGACAACTTTATTGATCCCATACAGGGCAATTTATTTGCAGATTATCCAGTCGTCTGTATATACAAAATACTCACAGACAAGTGTTATGGTTATGTGTCAGAGATACAAATCAACATAACAGAAGACAAAATGATCAGCAATAAGAAATGTATAAATAACAGACTTTTTACATTTTAACGTTCATTTAAAATATTTACTATAATTTTAAACTGAAACGCTGACTGCTGTCAGCGTTTAATAGCCTGATAGCAGAAGGAATAAAGGAATTAGCGTAGCGATTTGTTCTCCTATGGGGGATGTTGTAATGCCGGCCTGAGGGCATTACGGTAAATGTACTGGATAGAATGTGGTCAGTTCGGATAATAATTCCTTTAGCTTTCTGGACCACCTGTTTCTCCCAGAGGGCGCTAAAGTCCCTTTGCTGGGCTCCAATTATATTGGAGCAGATTTTCACGATTCCATTCAGGGTGTTCTTGTCCTTCCCAGACAACCCGTTACACCAGCATATGAAAGAGATACTTAGAATACTTTCAATAAAAGTTTTATAAAAATGACCTTAAATTGTATCACGGACAACAAAAGAGTTAAGTTTCCTCATCATGATGATGTCGATGATGTTAGGCTATGTTACAATACGACATGATACTTTTTCCTTTGTTGGCTGACTGTTCCTAAAATAACAATCAAGGGTTCAGCTGTGACTCCGTAGCCTTGTACAACCGCGCTACATTGGGAAGTGTTAACAGTCGTTTCCTCCTAGGGTTGTAGACCCCTGTTTAATGTTGAAACTATAGGACAGCGTTTAACCAATCTGCATTGCTGCAACTGTTTCGATCACCTCATCTAGCTCTACCACCATTTCAAAACACGCTTGGCTTCAACGCCATCTCACTAGCCCACCCTGATTGGTCCACCTGGCTATGAAAACGCTAATGCAAACAGGTTTTTCAGACTACAATATCAGCTAAACAAATTGAGCTGAGAGCAATAGTTGGACGGAGCCAGGCTACTGATTAGACCGCCCTTGCAGATGTAGCCTGCACGTTTTCTTCGGCGTCAGCAGCAGACGGTGGCGTTTGCTCTGACAGGCTCTAACTAGGACCACAACCAGAACTCTCTGAAGCACATTCGTTTCAGATCCAAATCATCGCTATGGTTTTTCGCCAACCAGAACTCTCTGAAACACATTCGGTTCAGAGCCAAATCATCGCTATGGTTTTTCGCCAACCAGAACTCTCTGAAACACATTTGTTTCAGATCCAAATCATCACTATGGTTTTTCGCAAACCAGAACTCTCTGAAACACATTCGGTTCAGAGCCAAATCATCGCTATGGTTTTTCGCCAACCAGAACTCTCTGAAACACATTTGGTTTCAGATCCAAATCATCGCTATGGTTTTTCGCCAACCAGAACTCTCTGAAACACATTCAGTTCAGAGCCAAATCATCGCTATGGTTTTTCGCCAACCAGAACACTCTGAAACACATTCGTTTCAGATCCAAATCATCGCTATGGTTTTTCGCCAACCAGAACTCTCTGAAACACATTCGGTTCAGAGCCAAATCATCGCTATGGTTTTTCGCCAACCAGAACTCTCTGAAACACATTAGTTTCAGATCCAAATCATCGCTATGGTTTTTCGCCAACCAGAACTCTCTGAAACACATTAGTTTCAGATCCAAATCATCGCTTTGGTTTTTCGCCAACCAGAACTCTCTGAAACACATTCGTTTCAGATCCAAATCATCGCTTTGGTTTTTCGCCAACCAGAACTCTCTGAAACACATTCGGTTCAGAGCCAAATCATCGCTATGATTTTTCGCCAACCAGAACTCTCTGAAACACATTCGTTTCAGATCCAAATCATCGCTATGGTTTTTCGCCAACCAGAACTCTCTGAAAAACATTCGGTTAAGAGCCAAATCATCGCTATGGTTTTTCGCCCACAGGTGACTCTGATTCCGACCCACGACTCTGAGGTGATGAGGGAATGGTACCAGGAGACGCACGACAAGCAGCAGGAGCTCAACATCATGGTCCTGGCCAGCAGTAGCACTGTGGTCATGCAGGACGAGTCCTTCCCTGCGTGTAAAATAGAGTTGTAGTAGTAGGCCTGTCTGTCTCCACAGCTACCCCAGCCAATATGGCTGGAACCGTTAACATGTGGCAGAGAGCATGGCTCCAGATACATTAAACCTGAGAGGGCCTAATATACTTACTTACATACTGAGCTAAAATGATTTGTGTCCTTAACTATATATCTGGTTAAGGATTTCCACCTACTAAATGCTGGGCAGTATAATTTTAACATGGAATTCATCCATGAATTGACCCATATGCCAGCTCATATACTAGTATACAGTATATAATGTATATGTATTACAACCAAGGGAACTAAATGGAAAAGAAACCCAGGAGGCGAAGACACCCAAGCAAGCCTTGATCATCAATTATACCAGCTTTGGTACATATAATGTAACAATATTGTTATTTATTAATTCATTAATCGTTTCTTTATTGATTAATCCACCCTCAAGTAGACAGAGAGATCACATTTTGTTTCTAATTTAAGCAGCGTTTTAATAATAACTCATATTCTGTATATGTTTTAACAATTTGTGATTTTCACACCAAAGGATCAAAGGAAAACAATTTCTGTTATTGCCTTAGAGAGTCAAAATGAATGTATAAGAAGCAATTCTATACAACCTTTACACATAAATAATAAACAGGGGTTTTCCTAACAAAATATTGAGTTAATGTCAATGCATCTTAATAACAATAATCTATAATCTATTCTAAGGGATACGTTCAATGATCATTGGATATCGGATGTTTAGCCTCGCATTGATTATGGACAAGAGAAAATGCGTGAAGATAGCGCCACTGTAATCATTTTGTCTGCTCTTATATTATTTTGCTTTTAATTCACATTGCACATTTTTATTTGAAGACACTCTTTTCAGTTGTTGAATTTTGAATGTTTTATTTAATTTATTAATAGTAAAGGTATTTGCATATGAAGCATTTGAACCTGAGGCAAGAATATTTACGAGAAGGCCTTTTCCTGGCTTTAACACAACTTTAAAGCACTGTACTATAATTATAAATAATTGAATGTTTGGAAGATGTGCATGAGCAGTGCAATGTTTTTTTCTTTTTTAAGAGAATGTGACATTTGCTTGGGAATTGAGAATAACAGGAATAATTGTCTTTGTGGGCTAAGGCATGGTATTGAGTACTAATTCCATCTATTGCTAATGGAACTGGAAACTGATAGTCATTGTATTGTCTACAGGCTATGTGGGCTATTTAGTCAGGGATTCTAACTCCTTGTAAAAGGACATACTTCCATTTGACACGGCTGTCCCAAGATATGTAAGGACTAAGCTTTGCTTTGCTTTTCTAGAGAAAAGTGTAAACACAAAAACATGACACTTTAAATACACACGTGCACTAGTACGACAACACAACTAAACAGGTTGACAGGCTACCGTACCGTCTTGACAAGCAGGCTGTAATACACTTCACAGCTGAACGCAGGCTAATCCTCACAGAGTTACAGGCTCTGAGCTATAAACTCCACTCTTCACTCTGACAAATATACACAGTAGTTAACAAAGTCAGCTGTCTTTTCTTTCAGAATAATCTCTAACACACAGCATGACCATAATGTCAGGCAGCACACAAACTGAACTGACATGTCTTGCTCTCTCTCTCTCTCTCTCTTTATATCTACAGTATCAATCTCACTCTCTCACTCTGACACACACACACACACAGTAGCTATCTCTCTCTCTCTCTCTGATACACACACACACACACAGTATCTATCTCTCTCTCTGATACACACACACACACACACACACACACACACACACACACACACACAGTATCTCTCTCTGTCTCACTCTGACACACACAGTATCTCTCTCTGTCTCACTCACACACACACACATTGTCTGTACCGTATCTTTCTCCTGGGTGATTGTTACAATGTTCGTCTGATGCTGTGTGGTATATTTGTCTTGTGAATTTGCACCCTCCCGTATCTCTCCCCTCATATCTGACCTATAGCAATTAGATTTGAGTCATTAGTGCTTTTCTGGTGTTTGTGTGCAACATCTCCACATTGATGATTTGATGTAATTGGAACCACTACTACTAAAAAACAGTACACTCAAAAACAACCACAATAAAGTATTTTGTGGCAATAAAGATGTTGTATTTGTCTCATTATTATTATTACTATTATTACTATTATTATTATTATTATTATTATTATTATTATTATTATCTGATTCATACAGCGTGTAGATAGCATAAGATGACAAGGCAACAAGCTTTTCTTGTACAGTGAGTTAGATTAATTGTGTCATAGCATGTAAATACTTATGCAGATGAAAGACAAAGGCTTTCAGTATAAAGCACAATGGTACAACACTTCAATGTGCCGGTAGTTCTTTTGAAACAATAATTTAGAGGCAAAACGCATTCTGCTCAGTTTTCAGTAGGTTACGTGTGGAAATACACATACAAAATAAATGTGAGGACTTTATAAATAAAAACTTCTTCCAGGAGTCTTCATCTCTTTTTATTACCTGTGCATTCCTGCACAGTTTTTCCATCATGACAGCAATTGGTACCCTGGATAGTATATTGGTACCCTGGATAGCATTGTGTCTGTGCCAAAACTAAATCAGTTGCCATGTTTTTTTAGTGATGAATAAAAACCCCAGGCACTTTCCAAAACCAAGAGGAAGAGAGGATTTAGAGGGGAAATCTAACTTTCACTCGGCATTGGCAGAACACCCAAACCTGACCAGTCACAATTAGAGTCTGTTGTACAATAGCAATATTCAGATGTCAGACACACTGACCTCAGAGAAACATCCAAAATGTTCCTTCACAGTTAAAGGAATGCATATAGGTACAGTATTACTGTGATCGTTTGAAAAGATAAAAATGTTATCCTGACCATATCTTAGATATGATCACATATATAAACATCACCAACATACCAAGACCACCGAAAGTATTACAAATAATTAACATCACACATCTTCAAATGATCAAATTTCAATCATCATTACCTTCAATTTTGGTTTTGATGTAAAATATCCATCTAATCCGAAGGTTTTGGCCTACGTAATAATAATCCTATTGCTACTTTTACCCATCTGGGTTTGGATACGATCACAGATCACTTCGATTTTACCAACAAAAGACTGCACTTGGGATTGGACAATTTTGGCTTGGACAATTCGGGATGGGTCTCAGTGGTAAACCCTAAAAGGGCTGAATCAGGTCTTCTCTACATTGTTTTCTGCCTTGTGGGCTGTTGACGATCGTTAGAGAGTCTTTAGGACATCTTTTGACTGTTTTTTTTCCCAGTACAGTATAGGAGCATATGCTGTTAAAACGACTCCTTCATACGGATTAGTCTGTCACACCAATACCTGATTTAACCGACTCTTATATGATTTACGTGTTAGGCTATGAGGACAACAGTGATGTCCCAAAATCATGAGGCTACTGTACACTCAGCTAAGTATAACCTATATGAGAACACACACACACACACACACACACACGCAAATTTGGTGAATAGAAAGAGAGAGACGCGCTTTTGCCAGATAGACTATAATCCTTGCCTTTGGAGGTTGATTGGCTCCCTGTATAGTTGCTGGGGCAACGGTAGGGCGATTCCCTGTCCCCTCATCCCCATGCTCAGCTCAGCCCGCTCTCTCCATCACATCCATCATCAATAAATGCCGTGTTTTCAGAGGCAAACGTCGTGCAGTGGTGATAGTAATTGTGGCAATAAACAATAGTGTGTGAAAATGATGTGCTGCCTGGCGAAAGTAGCTACACTTCACAAATGTCTCGCTCTACGCCTAGCCTACATTGTTTTATTGTGAATAAACTCAGTGAACGCTACGTCGATGGCATGCAACAGGCCGGCAATTTGAGGCAAACGCTGACGCAAACCCATAGCGTAAACCCCATAACATACATGCTAAGCTGTCCCCAAAGATATTGGAAAAGGTCATGTTAAATTCCCGTCTCTCTGCTGTCCCTGTAGCCATATACAGGTGGTGCCGACTGTGTAGCATTGCTACGTAGGTACCGCAGCACCACCTCCAGGTTGAACTATGAAAAGCGTTTTTATAGCGAGATGAAAGATACATTATTTTTTTCTATTCAGATAAAAAACAACAACATATGTGTATATATATATATCCACACTACGCTAATTCTAGAAGTGAAGTTGAAGTGTTAAATACACGACACATAGAAAACGATGATTAGGCCATGACAATATCTGGAATGTTTACTCTTCTGTCGGATAAGAGGACGTCGCCATATTGGTTTATACCAATAAGAGCTGACTCCGTTAGCCAAGTGTGAAACTCATCGATCTTCCCGTTTACGATGGCTTGTTCTTTGTAATTAAAATGTAATATATCTGTTATTTTCAGTTCACTGCATGTCTATGTAGGATTTTTTCAATAGAGTTGTACTATTGTATTTAATAATGTTGTTGTCTCCCCCCTCCTTATTTAGCGAAATGGTATGGTCAGTGTACGCTATGGCGCTAGGGAGGATTAATAGTTGTTGCTGGACCTTTATGTACCGGTCCGACCCTTCTAAATCTCTGTTTGGTGGCATCGTACGGTCTGGATGGCTTGAACGTTATACAGGGGGTGAGAGTTTAAACCAAACACTCGTTTTACAATTCACAGTTGACCATAGCTTACAAATTAAAGTGCAAGTATGATATCGTACCACAGTAGTCGACTTTACAGACAAGTACTATATTATTCTCGCTAAAACTCTGAAATGGTACGGTAGTGCTAGTACCGTAATAGACTACGGTACCTTTAGATAGATAACTACTTTCGTCTGCGATAGAGCGATATTCATCACTACCTTGACGTATCAATGTAGTGCAAATTATACTAGCACGTTCTATATAGTGACCTGTATTGAAGTAGTTTATGTATAATACTGTGTAGAATAATCTTGGTTGGTTTAATACAAATTCTGTTGTACTGTATTTGATGAAGAATTGTGAAATTGATTCAGAACATTGCATTCTTCCCAGCAAAAAGACATCTATTGTCAGAGGATGTTGTCAAACTACAAGAGTTTCAACAAAGGAAGCTGGCTGTAGCCCATCTTGTCACTGGATCTGAAGGTACCTGTCATGCTTGTGTTTTGTTTAACATCATCTTTCAAAATGCATATTATCTAGAAGTGCTTTTACCATTTTACATTCCCCGTGCTTTGACAGGGAATTATGTCAAGTTATTTAATCAGAAACTGCTGAGGAAAGAATTCATATTGAAAGATGAACTTAAGCTTCTCCTTCACTTGTGCCAGTCTGTGGATGACATGATGACAGCCAGAGATGCAATCTATAGGTACACTACACACATTACTTTCTTGTAATCCAACAAATACAATAGAGACGGATCAAATCTGATGTTTTGCATCAATTTGCTAACCGTTGCCATATTGTTGCACAATCCATGAGGGTCACACACAATATGGTAACGGCTGTTAGACACTGCAGAAAAGTTAATGGCTTCCCTGCTCTTCTTTGAAAGATACCATGAAGAGAACCGGAACTTTGCTTTTGGGGAGTTTAGGTTTGGTCCCCTCTTTATGAGGCTATGCTATGAGTTTGGTTTGGAAGACATGGCTGCTGAAATACTTACTGATAAGGTGGGCACTACATTTCATCAGCTTTACGGAAGAGAACTACCATGAGTTGTTGATATTGTGTGGAAGAATGACTATTGACTTTTCTTCTTCTTTCTTTCTTAACATGGCAGAGTATGAGAGGATTCTTCAAAGATTCAACCTCCTTTAACATTGCGATAGACATGCTATTTACAAAAGGGTGTTACCAGCGTAAGTAACAAACTACCATTAAGAATTAAAGGGGGGGGGGGGGGGTACATTAGTTGGTTTTAAATCATCATTCATTTCAGACGCACTTGAGATACTCAGGGATATGGAGGACCAAGGTGTGGCCTTCAACAAGGACACATTAACACTGGCATGTGGCTGCTGCTATAGACAGGTAGGCGTCAGATTAAATGTGCTGTATACAATATTTTAAACATTAATATAGCAGCAAACAACAATGTCTATATAGTGGGGTAATTGTGTCCTGAGCAGAGAATGACACCACCCTCCCTCTGTGTGTTGTCATCCTTCTCTTCTCTTTGTTTACATAGCCAGGCCATCTTTTCCGGGTGCGTGTTTGTGTGTGTGTGTGTGTGTGTGTGTGTGTGTGTGTGTGTGTGTGTGTGTGTGTGTGTGTGTGTTTGAAGTTATGTATAAAAAAAGAAATAGAAAGATTTGGCACCGTCAATTGCTTCGGATGGCATTTAAAAAAAACAACGTTTTGGCGTGAAGTAATGGAAAGTCATCAGATTATGTTACAAAATGTAGGTGATCCAAAAATAGCATTACTGATTAGACTTTTTTGTCTGATAGCTAGTAACTGTATTACATTTTAAAAAGTAACCTACCCAACCCTCATGTGTTTTGGCCAGAGTGTTGTTATGCAAACGTATTTGTTGTGTTGTGTTCTGCAGAACACCCCTGAATCCTTCAAGATCTGTGCTGATCTTATAGAGAGGAGAGAGACCAAAGGCCAGTTAATACCCAGACATGCCTACTGCTTTGCTGTGGCATTAGCACTTAGACAGGTTGGTATTTTCTTACCGTATCCACCGTACATGCACATGGTTTCAGTGCGTATCCACCGCACATGGTTTCAGTGCGTATCCACCATACATGCACATGGTTTCAGTGCGTATCCACCGCACATGCACATGGTTTCAGTGCAAATGGTAACATGAACTTTCCCTTTTTCAGAATGACACTGAAAAGGCACAAAAGCTGTATTCACTTATTTTGAGTACGGACAGTAGAATATGCCAAAATCTGAAGGTAAGTGCTTTCATATCTTTTTATTTAGATCCTATATAGGTGCAACACTTAAGGCCCATTTATGCTTCTGCATCAAACTTGCGTCTTGCCTACGGCGTTAGTTACGGCGTAGCTTTAATGTGTTGTGCTCCTGCGTTGGCCGCACGGACCTGTGCGCGTTGACTGCTCATGCGATTGATGCGAAGCGGCTAAATGCAGAAGTACCATGTCTTGAATGCGCCTGAATTAGAACACAAATTGAGTGTAAACGTTTTGAAATAAGCATATACAAATATTTCTCTCAAACAAATCTTAGTTACACCAACATGTATCATAGAAAATAATCTGTGCCGACAAAATTGTATTATGAAAAACAGATTTTCGCTGCATTAAAAACAATGAAATGCCATAGGGATTCTCACGTCTTGGCTCCCGATAGAACACTAATGGCGTGTAAAAACTTTGAAATAAGTATATACAAATATTTATTTCCATCGAATCTCTTAGCCAACATTTAGCCTATCATAGGTAACAATCGGTGCAGGCGCAAAAATAATATAAAGACCGCTTTTCGCTGCCAGAACGAGGAAATGCCATAGATAAATCCCTGTCTTGTCAAGTTCTTGGTTAATTATGCTCAAGCAAGACTTAAAAGCATCTCTTTCCAGCGAATCTAATGATAATACCATTATTGTCAAAGGGAGACATTCTGTGCAAGTAGGATATGGTGTTATTAACATTCCTAATTACAAAGCGCTACTCTGACATATGGGCTTGCATCCACAAGACTGCTGCGTCGAATCGACAGATGGACGGAAGCGTAGTTACATTTGTGGCCAGGTGCACGCCACCCTACACTGTACCCTACGCCATAGGGTTACGCCTTATCTGTAACTGACGCCGTAGCCGTGACGCAGAAGCATACATGGGTCTTTAACTGTAGGCTTTTTGTGTTTGATATAACAGGTAGTAATGCTGGCTATGTCGGGAGCAGTGGTGGATGCCGTTTCTATCATGGCTGCAGCATTGTTGCCTAAAAGTCCTTCTTTTGTAAAGAAACTTGAATTTGCGCAGGAGGTGGTGAGTGAAACGCACATTCAGCTAATTAAACATAGCATTTTGCAATGCAATGCCTTATTATTGTTATGAAACAGCCTCCCATTGCCTTCTTTTACGCTGATTGCTTTAGCTTTTGTTGACTTATGCACACATGATCGCTGCAGAAATTAACTCCAGTTTATTAGAATTAACAATCAATAACAATGCAGAAAACTGTTTTGGAGAAAATTGACTTTGTTTCAGTCCATGCATTTAGCTGTCTGGGTGCTTTCTACGTCTAGCCTGGCTCCGCCCGACTATTAACATGACATGCCAGATGAATTGTAGTCACAACTCCATCTGGGGAGCCGTCCATTGAAACTTTGTCAAGGGCAGGTACTTTCAAAAAAGTAGCAAGTTGGCAGTTGATTGGATGAACCATCTGGTAGTGTTCGCTGTTGGCAAACCTAAACCACGCCCATAGTTATCAATATGATGCTGATTGGTAAGTTCAGTGGCTACTCTGACACATTCAAAATAATTTCTAGGCCTTCCAGACTGATTCTCATGGTGAAATTAAACTGAAGATCGCAAGATAGCCTATGTCAGCCTCAACAGCAAAATGCTGTTAGTGACATCTAAAGGTATAGTCCGCTATTGCAAGCTAATTGTAAGCTAATGCACTCTATGTCAAATGAACCAAATACAATATCTCCTTGCATTTCGCAACAAATAATCAGGTACTTCTACATTAGCCTCGTGAGACCATCCTGATCTCGCGAGCTTCAATTTTGTTTTGCCGTGAGAATCAGTCTGGAAAGCCTCAGAATAATTTCGAATGTGTCCGAGTAGAAACTGAACTTTCCAGCGTCGTGTTTATAGCTATACGGGCCTGGTGTAGGTGCGCCGACCATGGCGCTGACAGCGAAAACGACCAGATGGTTCATTCAATTCAACTGCCAAGTATTTTTTTGAAAGTACAGCCATTCACAAACGGTTTCAACGTACGGCCCCCCAGATGGACGTGCGACAACAATTTCTCTAACATAGCCCTGGCTGGGAAAAAAACAAAGTGGCGAACACCGCTCACAACTTGAAAGACGCTTGGCTTCGCAATGCGTTTCAATGTGGTGCTGCGGAGGGATCTTGTTTTGATTTGAGCTCGAAGTTAGCAAGCATCCTCAAGACTAACCCCGCCTTTTGAAGTGTTCCATTTTTGCTTCCATTCAAGCGCATTACAATGCCACCATCTTTGTTGGCATTCCAGTGCCTTTGCTTTATTCGTACCTCTTCCGACAGGCGGATCTTCTCCGTGCGCGCAGTGAAGATGGCCCCCACGTGGCGATGGCGGAGGAGGTGGTGGCACGCCTGGAGAAAGCCGGCCAGGTGACCCAGCGCAGCGTGGACGACATGTTGTGCAGCGGCCCGACCGGGACCAGGAGGCACGCGGCAGTCGTGGAGGAGAGGAGGCTCAGCCGTAGGACCCTGAAGCCACTACGGTCCACTCTGCTGACAGAGTGAGGGGGGGGGGTCTCAAGCCCCTAAATCCACTATTCTGACAGTGGAAGAAGACTCTGAAGAGAGGGATATGAAGAGAGGGAGCTGTCATTGACTACAGTTTGTTTCATCAGCCCTGTATACTGTCCTTACCCCTTCAGATTAGACAGCTGTGTGGACTCAAGGGTCCTCCATCTGGTCACATGCAGTAATGCAGGCTGCTACACGCCCTTGCCCTGTGCGGCTTTAATTAAAGCAGTATGAAACTTGCGTTAAATACTCGACCTTAAAGGCGTTCTCACCTCAATAATGCACACGCAAGTACACTTGACAATAAATGTGCTACTAGTTGGCAGTCAGCTTTGGAAACAGCAAGAAAGCAGTTTTTTTTTGTGAAACACCGAAAGAAAACTGAATTATTGTCTCATGCCAAATGATCATCATGTGATATTATAAGGTGAATGTGAAACAAACTTTCAGTATAGTAGAATGTCTGCAGTGTTATCCACATAAAGGCTGCTTGTCCTCCTTAGTGTATCAGGTTACGTGTAGCAGTATGGGAATTTGTAAGCATATGTTATGCATATAATGTACAGTATGAGTACATTAATAAAGTAATTTATGTGATAATCAGAGATACTTGATTGTGCTTGTCTTATTTATTTGTGTGTAGATGTTCCTTGGGCCCATAAAATAAATAATATTCGTATTGTAAACAAACGGTGACGTGTTATACGAAGCCCCTCCTTCGTTAGTGCTCTGGTAAGAGAACAAGGAGAATAGCCACAGCTAGCTAAAACGCCGGCGGTTTACGTCCTATTTGTCGCCGGAGTTATATTGTTTGAGAGTAATTCTAATTTAAATTTTCTGGAAAAGAAAGGCCAGAACAGATGCAGCAGGTTGTCGCTTGTTCAAAACGCTTATAGCTACTCGTGGCGTGGCTGTTTAACACTAGCTAGCTAGGCATCTTGAATTTTAACAGGGCAGCTGTTGTTTAACAATACAGTAGCTAGCTGGGTGCAGAAATATTACGGTACACGTCAAATAACGCCTTTGGATACTACCCGATTTTACATTATTTGACAGACGTCGTCTGTCGTCTTAATACTTTAAGCCAAGTAACTTAACGGATAGATATTTCAGGGGTAGCTGATAACGCTACTGTAGCCGCTGGACGGACGGTCTCTTTTATCCCTGAATAATTGATTTGGGAAGCTAACACTTTAGCCGCTATCCACCCACAATGATCAACGCGGAGCCTGCTGCGGCCAGCACCGTCGCGGATGATGATGGTATGACCTGGTGGTACCGATGGCTCTGCAAAATTGCCGGAGTTCTGGGAGGAATATGTAAGTTCTTTATGTCAAAGTACAATTTTGTAGCATACCATTACCCGGCTGATTTCACCGTAGATTTATGTAAATCTGAATGTAATCAGGTGGTGGTGTATTACATAGATATAGAATATGACTGGCATGGCAATACCTGTTTTGCCCACGGCTCATTCTTCAGATTAGTGAAATCTGTTGAGTAGCCTAGTCCAGACATGTTTCCGATTAAGTTTTTGTATGGTTGGTTGCTTGCTTATGCATGTTCTATTAAAACGTAGTCTGTTGTATACTGTGCAGAAGGTTGTTTCATCCATGAATCAGAGTATAAATTTATGCGTTATACTTAATAAGTGATATTTCATCCATCAGTATTGAACATTATTGAAGTTCGTTCCAAGCTTCCTCCCTGACGTTAAGTGAGACAGGTGTATCACATGTTCTCATTGGAACACTGCGTATTCAATTTGCCCTGTATTATTCAGCACATAGGGATATGTTGCATGTATCTTACAATGTTAGCATTGCTGTATGGCGTCAGGTATACCGTTTCCATGCTAAAGCCTCAAACCTCAATTAACCTGCAGGGTTGTGGCCTAGGTGGCTTGCATGGTGTGATAGCTACAGGTCTTTAAAAAAATAAAAGATCGTATTGATGAAGGTGCTTGTTCTGTGTCGACCATAGTGGATAATGCTTTTCAAGCTGATATTGGCCTATTATAACATTTTAATACATTACTACTTAACAGAAAGCTCTCGTCTTATTTTCCATCAATGGATTGAAATCAACTTTTTAAATTAAGCAGAAAAAATATCCCCATCATAGAATTGCTGCAGAACAAAATAGTGTGAACATGTGAAAGATATAGACAGGATTTTTTTTTTGTTGAAAATATAGCCTACTTTTAATTAGAAAAATACATCTGGTGTTGAAATATATTTAGTTAATTCCTGAATGACTCAAACAATGCAATTTCAATGACTTCATTTGAGTATCTTAGATGCTGCTGCTTGTATCCAAAATGATTGACCTCTATCATAAGTGTTGGAGGTAAAAGTGTGAGGTCAAATTCCACACACGCTGCTGAATAGACTACATAATTATCTATCCTGTGTCAATCACCCAGCCTGTGCCATCTCAGGAGTTTGGAACTGTGTCACTGTGAATCCCTTGAACATCGCTGCCGGAGTATGGATGGTGTAAGTTCCTCTCGTAGATGTTTCACTTGGCCATGTTCTGCTGTCTGAAGCGACCTGATTGGACAGAGGTGCGTTCACATTTGGCAAACTGAAAATCTTGAGTAAACATTCCAGCATCCATGTGTGTTTGCTGAGAAATACCCCCTCGGACTGCGTGTGTTCATAAATGGGAAAACAGTTTGAAAGCTATTATTGACGTGATCTAATTTGAACGCACCTCTGGATGGCTCATGAAACCTGTCTAATGTGATTGAGCAGAATTCCTCTCTGAAAATGAGCCAGTCAGATTGTTTTCATGCTAGCTGACTGAAGAATGTCAAAATGGGGGTGTGACATAATTTCTAGATTGTAATCAATTGATCGATCCCAAGCCCCGCCCCTTTCACCTGTCCAACCTAGTTACTGTGACTAGGTTGGACAAGACAGCATAGTTTCATCCTACACCAGGAAAACCGACAGTTGACAGAGTTTGCCGGATAAAAAAAAGCTGAACTGTTAATGGAGGACAGGCGAATATGAGCGCGGCGCTTGAGATCGGTCAGTTGTCTGAGGACGCTTTCACACCTGGCTCGTTTGGAGCAGTTGAATCGTCAGTTGAATCGTAACATGGAGCATTTTTCCCCCAAGAGTGGTTTGTTTGGGCATATGTGAACACAGCAATTGCACTCCGGAACAAATTAAGCGGGCCGAGACTGATTAGAGGGTTTGGTCTCGGCGCATTTGCAGTTGAACTCTAGAGCGGTTTGTCTGCGGTGAGAACGCAATCGACCCAGTGAATCGGGACAACTCGCCAGTCAAAACTCTTGTGGCATTATGTAGAAAGTCCGCTTGCAACGCGGTGTTACCATGGTGTTAGTTACCTGTTTACAAGTTCTGTTCCACTTTAAATGTTGCCGTGTGAACACGAAACAAATCCAGGGATGTGCGCAAAATTCGTATTGATTCAGACCCTGATCCAGAACAACACAAACAAACCATAGGTGTGAAAGCGCCCTAACCTATCCTCCCATTCCCAGGTAGTAATTGTAATTGAAAATGAATATTCAGCTTGTACGGATAAAGTCTGTCCACGATCCCAGTTGGACATTGGAATTCTATGGGGTGCACGCACAGTTTGTCTGTCTGTAAATGTGTGCGTACATAAATGTACTTGTGTCCCCATCTCGTCTCAAGGTTGAACGCGTTTGTGCTCTTCCTGTGTGAAGTTCCATTCTGCTGCCAGTTCATAGAGTTCGCTAACGCTGTAGCAGCGCGCGCAGACAAAGTCAAGCCGTGGCAGAAAGCCTTCTTCTACTGCGGGTGAGGACAACCGCAGCATCCATGGCAACCGCTTCTTCACGTCACGTGAATGTCACAGGCGTTCCTTTTGACCATTTGCTTTTTTGTTTTGGTCCACAGTGGGCATGATGCTAATGCGCCGTACTAACTGACGTCGTTGTTTGCAGAATGGCTCTGTTTCCTGTGTTCCTGAGTTTCTCCTTCACAACATTGTTTGGAAACGGCATCGCGTTTGCCACGGGTGTCCTCTATGGTCTCGCCTCGCTCGGCAAAAAGTAAGTCTATGATCTATATACATTAATACATTAATGGGGAAAAAGTGTGGAAAAAATACTTAGATATATTATGATGTGTGTTTGTGTGTATAAAAATGTAATTTATGTAGTTCTTTTTAGAGAGCCACCAGTTTATTTGGAATGTTATTTTCCATCCTAATTTCTGTCCCATTTAATAAAAAATACATAAAACTAAGGTCCATACTAAAATAAGTAAATATCCTTGGTCAGCTTTTAATCAACTAATAGCCTTGTTTGAACTTGTTTATGTATCAATTCAAAAGCTAAATAACTAAATGCAATTAATACATAATTTACTAAGAGCTAAAGGCCATTGTGATCCAAAGACTAAATTATGAACTAAAATGTAAATAAAACGGCACCTCTAAAAGCGTCTCACCTGCCACAACCTCCCCCCGCGACCCTCCCTGCCCCCCCCCCCACCCCCCCTCCCCGCCCCAGGGGAGACGCTGTGACCTACGCTCGCCTGCAGCACCAGAAACAAGGGGACGAGGAGAAGATGACGGGGACGTTAGACGGCGCTCCCGAGTAAAGGTCTCTCCCTCCCCCCTCCTCACAGAGGATTGTTTCCCCTCCATTCCCAGCCTGTTAATTTATTGACCCTTGAACCCATCTCATCGTATATGTCTACACCTACATCGTCATGGATAAGACGGTACGCAGTGTGAGAAGCACCACGTCCCTTCGGATACCTTTTCTTTTTTCTTGTTTTTTCTTTTCGTATTGATGGAGAATGTTTTTGGCAAATGCAGGCGGTCCCATTCTTGACTATCATTTGAGCTTTTCATGGAATCTGTGCGTGTGTGTGTGTGTGTGTGTGTGTGTGTGTGTGTGTGTGTGTGTGTGAGAGAGAAATATTGTGCACATTCAAGTTCCTCTAACAAGACTTACCGGCTGCGATTCAGAGTTGTCGTGCATGTGCACGTGCACGTGCATGCGCACACACTACATTTGGCCTGGCTATTATTTTGGGCTGCACATTCAAAATAAGAGTCCCTTGTGTTTTTGTAGCATATGTACCATCATAGATTTGGGAATGGAAATTTGATTTTTGCACATACGTGTTAAAATAAACACGGTTGACTGTAAGAAATGGGTTAAATCTAATGTGAATTAAATAGCATTGACTGTAGCTTAACTAATGTGTTTTTTTTTTGTTTTCTTTTTATGAGCTAGGCTAAACTAAGTTACATAGGTTGTTATTATAGACTAATATGTAACTAATGTATTAGCACATACTGTCTTTGCAATTGTGGCATGGAGGTACTATTATTATTTATTTTTTAACTTAGAAATAACCTTGTTGTCTTTAACATTGCTCATTTTCTATGTATCAACACTGTATTACCCTGACTTATTCAGCTTGTAATTAACACAATGTTCCTCAAGTCTTAATGTCCCCTGAATGTAGCATTTACACTAGTCAATGAGGGGTTTCACAGTGAATGGGGGCAAAATGCTAGTTATTCTCAGGTGGTATGCATTTATACACTACAAAACATAGTGCCCTGTTCAAAACAGCTTTCATAATACAAGAGATAATGTAATGACACTAGCTCCTAGCCACACCTCCCAGTCACCTAGACAACACGCACACTTCTATGTCCAGATATGTACCATTTTGGGATATGCTTATACCTATTAATTTGAATTAACTCTGAATGGCAGCCGAAATATGTTTATGGGCATTAGGAACATGTTTGCCATTGGAAAGGTATCTGGTATACCCAAAGGTTTTAAGGTTTGTTTGGGGGGGGGGAGGGATTATTTTAATTTGTTCCCAATATTCAACTGCATGTCAAGTGTTCAAAGCACCGGATCTTGAACCCTATGGACGCTGGTGTCGATACTTATACAGACAGCTGCATGGGTGAGGGCGCTGGGCATTCTTTCATGACCCTGGCACTTGTCTGGTGTTGTTAAGCAACCAACCAGCCAGCCTACCTGCGGCTGCAGGCTGTGTTAAGTGTGTGTTGGAATAACAAGAATGTGAGCACATTGAAATGATTTAATTGAAATAATTGAACCTTTCTGATCTGATTTGTATTACTTGAATGTCTCCTGGTGGTCTTATACTAATAGATGTGGTGTGTTTGTGGACCAGTTCAAACGGGATGAGGAAAGATGTCTTGATTCAGGGGCTGTATCCAAAGTGTATCCTCAGAACCATTATTTGCCTCGTCACTGGGTCAGATTGGTCAGCAGTGTGTTGTGTGTTTGTGTTGAGTTGTTGCCGTGCCTCTGTTTTGTTAACAAGGATGCTTTGGAAATACTTATTTGCACGTACCTCTTACAGCATTGTGTATTGTGTGTCCTGTATAAACGGCTCTGGAACATTTTGAAACCACTGCACGTTTATAAAAAAACAACACAAGCCCACAATATAAATATTAAATATACAGTGCCCTCCACAATTATTGGCACCCCTGTTAAATTTGAGTAAAAAAGCATTATACAAATTCAACTTTTGGTGAATTAGCTTGATGTCACATTGAAATACATGAGCAACATGCAACCTTTATGTG
>JAODTR010017046.1:0-25959 GCA_025399935.1 Amblyopsis rosae
CATAGCGAGATCCATCTTTCACACGGTACATGTATGCTAGGTTCTGAAATACACTGCAGCGATGACGCGTACAGCGTCTAATAACTAAATCGCATTTTGGAACCGATAAGCAGAACCGAAATATTATTTATTTTGAAGCTACCCGGTTCTTGACATTTTGTTTTCGGTTCCAACTTGGAACAGAGTTTCGGTGCCCAACCCTAGTAAAATACGGGATCAAATGTAACACATACACACACACTTCTGCTGTTAATCACAGTCACCTACCAAACCACATCTTAATCACTGCTGACCAAAAGTGAAATATGAAACGGCATCTCCATGAATATCAATATGACTAATATCAAAGTGACTGCGCTTTCCTAACACAGGTTGTGCAATGTAATATCTGATATTTAAATGCTATACAAACCCAGGGTGTCACTTACATGGATGGACAGGCATTTATCTACCACATAGACAAGTCAAGCTAGCAAGCTAACGTGCAAGCTAGCAAACAAGGGACTAGTCTTGTCTTTGATTCACAAACACACACACACCTGGCTGCCGAGCAGATCGTCATGATGATTGGCGTGTCCGTTGCCGTTGGCGATGTCACACATGCAATACTGGCTGAGAGAGGGGGGTCGGAAGGTGTGGCCGCCGTCGAAGTGGATCTCCGGGGTGATGCCGCACCCGAAGGTGAAGGAGGCCAGGGAATGGTAGTGTGTGAGGAGGACCACGGCATGGATCAGCTCCGCCAGGGACCAGCTGTGCTCCTCAGCCTTGAGGAGGTGCTGGAGGACGAGAGAGAGAGAGAGAGAGAGAGAGAGAGAGCGAGCGTTAGCATGCGGTTGCTTTTGGCCAATCACTGACTGTAAGTGGAGAGACAACCCACACACACCGATCCCGCCCTCCTGGCTACTCACCTCGATGTGTTCCTTGGTGAGCAGCCATGGCCGGTGAGCCAGGATCTTGTTGAGCTCGCCCAGGTGCTGCAGCTTCTGCGGGGCTCCGTCCAGGCCGTTGAGCCACTTGGGGTCACCCCCCACCTGGAGGAAGTCGTTGACGTGCAGGTTGACCAGGTAGGAACACTTGTGTCTGGCTGCGGCCTGCGAGGTTCACATCACCAGGGAAGGACAAGTTAGACTGGCAACGGCTGCAACGTGAAGACCTACAGGCCTACTCACAATAGCTTTACAGAATCTGCAGCAACAGTACATCAACTGCATTATAAATGGATTGATGTCATATACACCATTCTTACCATAATGCCTATGTAGTGGCGGTAGGGCAGGGACAACGGACCATCCATCTGCAGTAAGTAATGCTGTGTGCGAAGGAAGCTTCCCAGATACTGCGGGTGGAAACCCATAACCAGCGAGATGTTATCGAGGCGACCGAGGGCCACGAATGCATCCTCAAAGATCGTCTGTGTCCTGGTGTCCACTTTGCTGACTTGAAGGATCTATGGGTGCGTTCCAGCAGATCAGGTGTCATTTACGAATGAGCGCTGCGCGTACATAGATTTGTTTGTCATGATATACCACACACTGTCGCATCAGTGAGATAACTGCAGATATTCCCTTACCTCTTTTTCAGGGATGAATCTGCTTGGTCCATTACCTAGGGGCCTTGGGATCCTCACACCCAAGTCCTGTGAGACATTAAAGGAGAAATAATGTTTTACATTGGAAGGTTTTCTTTCAATAATGGGGTTGGTTCTTGGAAAACAATGGTTTTAGTTCTTTGGTTAAGACATTGTCCCTAAGTCATCTATAAGTAATTTTCACCATATTGCTACAAACCTTGTAAGTACAGTAGTATTATTATAATTCACACATTATTATTATTATTATTATTGTGAAAGCTCCACAAATAAACCAACCAACCTATTCCAATGTGCCAGAAAAAAATGCCTTTTGCGATTTTTAAATCCCAAGAATGTAAAATAAACAGATTAACAAAACGCAGTAAGATTATATTTCGATATATTGTATAAATTGAAATAAATTATGAATAAAAAGTAGCCCAATAGTTTCTGATGAATCGTTTGAGACGGGGTTGCTTGTCGAGACATGTCCTTTAACAGTCTGTGCTGTATCCTACCAAAGTGCACAATGAAGCACTGGAAGCGGATGAATGAAACGATCACCAACTGAATACTGAATTGTTGAAAAACTACACAACAATGAGCCATCAACATAAAGTATTGTAATAATTGCTATTAAAAAGGCAACAAATAGCAATAGTTGTAAAATTACCGATGTCAAGGTGCACAAACTCCCCAAACGCGTAAACAAGCTCGGACACAAAAGAAAAGACGCACTGCAGCTTCTCTGCTCGCACTCAAAGCAAAAAGTAATATACATGGAGCAATATATTCTAATATCATATAAACTCCAACAGCAGTACGAAGAGACAAAAGCATGAACGAATTATCTATTGCTTACCTTTTTGCTAAGCCGTTCACAGTGAGTACATATCTTTAGCAGGGTTGTCACCGTAAAAGAACGATTTTCCACATTTTCCGTCGGTGCTACAGCGTGCCTCATATCGTGTTCTTGGTGCGCTTTGTTTTAAGAAATACTCATTTACTTCAAATGGCTGTTCCTTCTATCTTTGTTCCTTGGGGCACTGGGTAAAGTGCTCAGATGTCATCTGTTCAGACCCCGCAGCAGAATACCGTTGTTCCTCTGCTCATACATTCGGTAAATAAGCGGAGGCACGCTGGAGTGACGCGCTAAACAGCCAATCGCACAGCGAAAACAGCCTCCGCTGAGCCAATGGAAAAATAGGAGCCGAAGGGGGCGGAGTGAACCGTGAGGAGAGAGCAGTCTAAACGTGAGTTGAAAAACAAACCCCCCAAGAAAACATCATCAAGTCTTCTCCTCCTTTTGTTCCCCAGTCATTGATCATGGTTGGCAATGCAATCATGCATTCCACACTAGGTTATCAATGTCTTCTGCTGACAGTGCAAGAAGTCAATCAATAAATAATTATATCAATTCAATGATTTTCAAATGTATTAACGTGCAGATTTTCACCTTAAACTTTGACACTTGGCAATGTACGTGCATTACACAACAAAGCAAAAAGCACCCATCTAAACTGCATGGAATCCCTTGCTGATATTCGGGGAGGTGGTTACTGAACCCCAGCTCTCTGTTAGGAAAGCAGCAGTGCACAACATATAGCAGCTTTGCATCAGCGCACAGTAGGATTGTTAACCTGTACTTGCTCCTAAAGCAGCAACATCAACAACAACCATTCAAGCTAGTGGTTTAGTTTGCACTGCCCCCTATCAGCCCATCAGAGATAATGGCCTTTTCTCTGCCAATCAGGCCAGGCCAAAGGGCTCCTTTAAAACCAGAAGCCAGTCGAGATAAGAAAGGCAGCTTGTTTGGCTTTGTTTTTCCCAGTCTGACAATATGCACACTGGTACACTGTGCAGCTAACCTTGCGACACATTGTTAAAAAGTCTACATGAATTGTTTCCTGTTAAACTTAATTTGGTCTACTGACAATGCCACCATACTGTATTACTGCGTCTATGCATATTGCTTACTGTATGTTGCATTACACGCAGCACAGTGCACAGCACAGTGGTTGCGGCTCAGCATTTGAACAGGACTTCCTTGGTAATGCAACAGAGACTGGATGCATTTGGAGCAATTTGTGAGGTGAGTCAGCTGATTCACCTCAAGGTTGACAAGTGTCACCAGATCAAATCAAATAAAAAGACATCTCAGCTGTGTATACTTGTTGCATGTGCAAGGGTGTGTGTGTGCGTGCGTGCGTGTGTGCGTGTGCCAACGATAAAAGCCAAATCAAAATAATGAGGCCATGGCTAGAGGAGGGAGGCAGAACATGTTTGCACGGCCGTGGTGCTCTGGCAAGCATCGTATTCAGCAGGTTCATTGTGTGGCTCTAACCCTTCCCCACCCGCCCCTCTCCTGGTGCCACAGGGTGGGGTCCAGGGCCACGGTAAACACACCCCCACGGCTGGAGTCAGCACTATACCGGCCGGCTAGACCTGGTCTGCTGGAGCCTCCATGGCTCAGCAAAGCTGCACGCGAGGCTGGTCAGCATCGCCAGCCCTTTCACAGAAAAGAGCTGAGGACAAGGGCCACAGGCTCATGGACGAGACCAAACACTATTGTCAGAGCACAACACAGAGACGACCCCAGAGCTTTAATATCAAGGACAGCATGAGTGTTTGGTTTACCAGTGAATGAGAGTATGCAGTCTGTCTGGGTTATAGGGGTTTATAAAAAAAAGAAACCTTAAGTAATATTACAGTGTATGGTTTTAAGCATGTTGAGATACATTAGGATTTTTTTTAATTTTTTTTATTAAATCTAGTTTTATTGTCTCTAGTAATGTATTTGTATTGTAAAGTTGGTGTTTTTTGGTTGTTATCCTGTGCAGGAAAACTTATTTGCAGGCTATGCATGCACTGACCATTAATTATATATTTAGAAAGTTCAAAATGTATGTGTTTATGTATGCTGTGTGTGTTTATATACTGTATACTGTATATGTATGTGTGTGTACGTATGTATATGTGCACTGTATATTGTTTTATCATTTTAAACAGTTCCATCCATTGTTGCCTCATTTAGCAAATTAATGTATATTTACTGTAAGGCTGATCTATTGTGTATGTATGTAATATGCTTCTATTTTGGCCAGGTCTCTCTTGCAAAAGATATTATTAATTTCAATGAGACTAACCTGGTTAAATAAAAAACATAAAAATAAAAACATCCGATCTTATGTTATGTTATCAAAGACGTCATTCATTCTATGAAGCACTAGGAAGTCTTGGCTAAAACACTGAGTCATCTATCTGTAGGGAATCACAACCTGTACATTTCCTCTCTGGCGATAAAATCACGTTGAAAAATGTACAATTTTCTGCATGTATTCATCATGGTTGAGCCCTGTTTTACAAAATACACGAGGGGATTTAAAGTATGAAAAACATAACCAACCATAGACCAATACAATTGGTAAATTATCAGTTTAGTGGAATTAATCTGACGTTATTATTCATAATAAAGAATGGGTTAATTTCTACAATGATAGTAATGACAAAACAATCATGAATGCAATCTTGGATCTGAATTTCTCCAGATCTACCATTGCCACATTCTAAGAACTTGCTTTTCAATGTGATTTAATGTTAAGACATCAGCGATTCTCAAAGCTTGCACTAAGGCCGCTTCATAAAGGTTCACAAAAGCAGTTGTTACTTTTATGAGCACACAGCTAAATTGTCGACTTTGCCTTTAAACAATAAAAAGGATGATAAAACGTAATGTGAATAGAGAGAGAGAGAGAGAGAGAGAGAGAGAGACAGAGAGACAGAGAGACAGAGAGACATATGCCTCCCAGCAGTGTGGCTCTTGTGCTTCTTCACAGAAGATGCGAGCACAGGGGAAACCACAGAAAAGTGTGGGGAAGATCAACAAGTGGTTGAAGTCTACCCAACCAGTTTAAACCTGACCTATCGCTTTACAGAGGAGCAGAAGAAAACTCTTTGCACAATGACATAAGCCTAGCAACAGGCTTCCACCAATCAAAAGGCAGAACAACAGCTACAGGAACCAATCTCTCTATCTCTCTCTCTCTCTCTCTCTCTCTCTCTCTCTCTCTCTCTCTCTCTCTCTCTCTCTAAATTTTTTTGCCAGTTTTGCTGGCAGAAAAAGTTCTGTGCATAACTATATCTGGTCTTTTTTAACGATGTAATTATGCTTCCCAGTGTATCGTTTTTGAAAGAACTTAACAGCAAACTATGTTTGAGCTGAGGCCAGAGACTAACAACATCAACTGTTGTTAATGTCAACAAATCACTATTGGACCTTGCTTGTCAGTCATTTGATACAATCAATTCAAACAAATAAAAGGGGGGGAAATACAAAACTAAATCAACACTATGAGTCTATAGTTGTGTAGATTGACTTGTTCACAGGCAAAGAGTGAAAATTGCAGAGTAAGTGGGTTCCCCCCTCCCCTCAGACTCACTCTTCAAACCTGGCTTTAGGTTCGAGCCCATTCATCGATCACTAGGCACTTTAACATAGCAGGATTTGACTGAGCAACGCAGTTAACTCTTGCCTGTCCACCGTAGCAAAAACGGACAAGTTTAGCCATCCTGATTGTCCCTCTTACAATACAAATAAAAACACAGGATCATGCTTTACCCTCAAACTAGCTCAATTAGTATTCTGTTATGTATGATACATTTAGTGTAGAGTACAGGCTACATACACAACTGTACCAGATCCCAGTGAATGGCTGTATCAGTGTGGGAATGGATGGGAAGATAGGGGCATCCTATTGGTCTTCTTTATTTTCCCCAGTCACCCCTCTGATCTGTGTGTATTCTGGCAGACTATCAGTGGACTGCTCCCACCAAGCGCCAGTTGTCCTGAGAGGAGAGGCAACGAGTCTTGGACAAGCGTACATGCATTGACGCACAGAGGAAGCGGTGTTCCCTAGATTCCATGAAACACAGTGGAACCCAAGAACGCGTTGAAAAGAATGAGAAGGAAAATAAAAGCAAGGGGAAGAGGTACCTGTGTGTTTGTTTTGTGTGTTTGACGGTTTAGTGCGTTTGAGGTAGTGAGTGTGCCCGAACATAAGCAGTGTGTACACTGTACAGAAACTGTTGCATGGTAGTATTAAGTTTCAAATCATTGGCAAAAAATAAGTTGTTAATATTATCTTATTATTTTTATTTATTTGTATTATTATTATTTTTAGACAAATAACACACTGTAGCATACTACACCTATTAAAAAAAACAAGCCATTTAAAATTAAAAGTCAAAGTAAAAAGTAAAGAAAAAGAAAAATATTTAAAGAAAAGAGAATTGCCTTTAACTTTCAAGGCAATTCTGTTTTCTTTAAATATTTTGCTTTTAAAACACCCCTTTAAAAGCACCTGTGGAAAAGGCGTCGGCCAGCGAGCGCAGTGAACACATGAGGAAGACTGAATTCCTGGGGATATTATTCTAACGGGGGAGAGGGCAGCTGTCACAATACAGCAAGCTCCGACTGAAATTATTGCATAGAACAACAGAAAACACCAAACCCTGCTCTGCTATCTTTAGCCTGACGGGACACAGTACCAACATACTATTGGAAGCATCCACCGATCGTCCAGTCTGCTCTGCCACCCATTTGTGTGTCTCTATTCCCCCTATTTGAGTACTCCCAACAAAACCCCAACACCCACCCCAAACGCGCTGTAATCTTTTCCTCCTGCCATTGCAGCGTAATATGTTTACCTCTGCGAACTATGGAAGATACCATTGCAGCTGATTTGGGAAGGGGGTTCTAAAAGTTCAAAGGGCAAACGGATAGGTTTGCCTGTGTTAAAGATACCACAGAATTGCAAATACTACACAGCCAGTTTATCTTTCCTTTCCTAACTCCTTAACTTACTACTAATGGGGTACTAACAATGCTGCCCTTATATAAGAAGTGGATAAATGACAGCGCCTTAGAAACTATACACGCCCCCCCTGAACCCACTTTGCTGTGGGGCTCCTCCTGTTTTGTTTTCCGTCTGTGACAAGGAACAGTCTTTGCTGACTGGACAAAAGTGACTCAGAGCACTGGGAGCTTGTCCAAAAGCTTGTTGATTATCAGGCCAATATTCTTTAATAGCCCTTGACAAAAGATTCATCCCCTCACCTGTCTCAGTGTAAAAAGACGGTGACTCACTCGCAAAATAGAGCTTCACAACAACAAGGCCTGCAACAGCACCCTTCATATTAACTACTAATAATGTGTACCACTAACTTGAGCGCAGTAAAAACTAGCAAGTGTAAACCTTGATGAGCCGCAGAGGCTCCCCAGAGCAGCACATAACAAGCTTTTATTGTTGCCATCCAGTTGCTTGTGTGGCGCATAAACAGAAAACACAGAGACAACAAACTTTTTTTCATGTGTACAGAAGATGACATGGCAGCCCAACTCAATGTTGGACATGTCCTATGTAGGTATGAATTTGGCAGACTAGTTAGTCAGACTAGAGCAGCCGGGTAAGCAGCCTGCTTAGCTAGCCTGCTAGCTAACCATACACGGATGAGTGCAGCGACGATTAGAAACTAATATAAGTGGGCTAATCTGTATAGCTCCTTTGCCCGCTTGTGTGTTCTCTCTGCGTCACTCACTACTCAACTATCAGCCTTCTCAATCTCAACTCAACATAGAATACATTATGACTGTTCATTTGGAGAGGGGAGGTGATACTGCCGTAATTGAAAAAAAGGGGTGGAGAAGGGGGGGGTGATATGGTCTAATCATTGTTCTGTCCAGGTCTTATTACTTCATTAATAGGCAATGAACCCCAGTGGCGGACGGCAGAACAAAACGACCGGAGGGACCTCATTTGAAGATGACTTCATTCATTTTTAATCATTTATGAAATGCCAGTTTGATGAAGAGGAAACGTAAGCCTCCATGACCTCTGTCACAGATTCAGAATTCAATTCTATTTTTTGTTTTGTACCTTGACACAAAATGAGATATGGGACATAAAAATAAAGGTGGCGTACAGGAAATGAGAGGCATTATTAAATGCATGTTAAAAGTAGATTAGGACACACATCCGCTCATTAGGTAAATATTTTAGCATCCCAAATGTAATGGATGTGTCATGGTGGGGTAAACACAGGTGTAGCTCATCATTGTAACGATGGGTGCATTCCATTTGGTTACTACTAGAACTAGTGAAGTAACCAACACTCACACATTGGCCAATATAATGAATATCATGAGCTACCCTTGTTTCTTCCTTACTGACCTCCGTAGAGACACCCAGTATGTTCCAGTCTAAGCCCGTCTTAAGTGACCCCTCTGTGATTTATCTCAGTCTCCACACCTCCCTCAACGCCAGCTCCACTAAACAGTGGAATTATATGAAGGACTTTAAATATACACGCTGAACCAGGCCGACTCACAGTCTGCAAACAGAAGTGGAAAACATACACAAACACACACTGCACGGACATGCCTGTTGTCCTCTTTGGCCAGCAAGTTCCTCAAAATAGCCAAAATGAAATGTGCTTACGAGGAAAGGGTGTGGGAAGCAAACAGATACATGAAGTTTTAAGCTGTTGAGGTCATCAACTTTTCTGGTATTATGGCCACGACACGTACATATTAATGAATATTGTCATTTATATTAGCATATTCAGGCGCCCTAACATGTCCACTAAGGGCTAACACATTTGTGTGCACAGGCATTGCCAAGCTGGTGAAGAGGCTGTTAGTGTGTTAATTATTAAGAGATATAATTAAGCTATATGCTTTCAATAAGCCTCAATGATAAACACAGTCTTGGCTTACAAACCCCAATGGACCTCATGACCCTGATAGGAGCGTGCTTTGAATGTGCGTGTATGCGCGTGCGTGTGTGTGAATGTGTGTGTGCATGCGTATGTGTGCTTCACATGCCACAGGCAGAGGTAAAAGAGGTTTGCACTGTAGTTAATCAATGACTGGCTAACAGAACCGGAGAAAGAAGGAGCCAATTGCTTAATATCTTCTGTACTTCGACACATTCAGTGATGCGCTTCAATATCATCGCAGACAGAAAGGGCCATTGTCCTTTGTCCCGTGACAGACGCAGTTTTAAATGTTGTTGCTATTTTACACTGGAATTTTATACACATTATAAAGTAATAACACAAGTTAACCACTATCTACATGCATTAAATAATAATGTACTTCTTTTTTAAATAAGAAAGAAATCATACTTTATTAATCCCCCTTAGGAGAAATTCATTCTCTGCATTTAACCCATCCCTGAAGGGAGCAGTGGGCAGCCACTCGTGCGGCGCCCGGGGACCGACTCCAGATTGATGTCAGTGTCTGGTCAACAGCACTGACTGGAGGGTGAACCTGACATGTTTTTGATATAATAAATACAATCGTAAATGTTCCCCTCACTGCCCGGTACAGTAGGAAAATAGCAAGGCGGGCAAATAAACTAGATTGAGGAAAGGATGGGAGTGAAGGAATAAAAGAGAAAGAACAGTGCGAGTGGAGTGAGGATGAGAAACAGATTGGGGGGAGAACGGGGATGGGGGGGGGGGGTATTTGACTAGTGCTCAGAGAGTACCCTCCTCGTACCTTTTCATGGATAAGTAAACAGCCCGTACCATCTAGAGTGACATCATCCACCCGGAGAATCAATAACCACACTTCCTGTGCAGCGGGGAAAATCAATGGCTCTGTACACTGGATTACCTATCTGTAGGCTCACACTCACTCACTCACACACATACACACGCATGCAGAGTCAACACACAGTGTAATATAGATTATAGACATGGACACCATGCAGCTAATGCCAGTGCAGACACCGTCACAGCTCTCTCCTATGGGAACAGTGGGGCTCAGTGGAGGCGGCCCGTTAGAGGATTAGGGATAGCCACAGCTCATTGTAGCCCTAATGTTGAAGACTAAAGAGTTTAATGTCCAAACAATACTGGGGTTCTAACAGGCTTTACGCGGACACAGCATTATGGGCCATTCTTAACCTCAAATATTTTCTCATTAACATTCATCAACCTGCATTCTTTCTTTTTCCACCCTTTTCTCTCATGTTCCCAAATGGGGATAAAAATCCGGAAAGTATATATGTGAACCTATAATATTTGTGTTTCAATTACACAGTATATAATTGAGCATCGCACTCAATTGATGCATTTCACTACATTTTGTTTTTTCACGTGCAAAATGGGGATTCTTTAAAAAAAAATTTTTTTTAGAAGTGCTTGCACCAATAACATGGAGCTGGATTTTGGATGCGTTGCAAAGATTCCTTCGTGTATGCGGCAGAATGCCTTTGCTTCTAGCTCGCTGAGCCCCGCTACGAACTGACGAACTCTGCGTCCCCCGTAAAGATAAAAAGCTGAGCGCCGTTCTCAGATTGCAGCTGAGCTGTTGCCAAGTCAAGGAGCGCTGTGGGGGGCAGAGAGCTAATGGCTGAGCGAGACGCTCGTCGACAAGGCCGCAGGGGAAGGAATGAGCAACGGAGGCGTTGCTCAATTACCTGAGAGCGTGTGCATGCCTATGTGAGTCTATGTGCATGCGTGTGAGAGTGTGTGAGAGAGTGGCATTACCCCATTACGTGTGTGTGGGAGTGCATACACCAACAGATTAAAACAAATATCTCCACATTACCTGTGTGTGTGCGCGTGTGTTTATGTGTGTGAGAGGGAGAGAGAGGGATAGAAAGAGGCAGAGTGCAAAAGTGAGAATGAAAGAGAGGAGGAGGCAGGAAACTGAGGGAAGAAGTGAGAAAACATCACAGGGGACGAGACTAACTGCTAAGAAAACACTTTTGATGTGTACAATTTCACATCGCACACACGCACGCACACAACATATTAAATGTAGACCGAAAATAAATCTGCCGGAGGAAAACGTGTGAAATATATCTCCCTTGCTCATGCAGCTACACGGGAAGGTTCGTGCAAGCACCTGCACAGACGCGCACAACCCCTCCCACCCACACACACACACACACCAAATGAGATGGTTGAGAGAGTAGGTGTGCTGTTTTCAGAATGTTATTTATCAAACACATATTGACAACAAGATTTGTGTGTTGCATGTTTGCTTGTTTGTTTGTTTGCTTATGTTATACCACCAAATATGAACACTGGCCTAATATGAGGTGGCTTATGAGCCTTGAGCCTAGGCCCACCTGGGTTTGGGTGGGGGAGTCTGTTTGTCCAGACTCCATACCACACACAGCAAGGACATACTCCAAGCATATGTGAGGATGGTAACCAGTCATCCACTGACTGGTTACTTACTGGATAGACTCAGAGTACTGAACACCCTGTCTACATGTAAATGATATCATGTTTTTATATATCTTTCTTTTATATTTTCCAACTTTGTAGCAAATCCCAATGTGACAAATTCAGGATATTAATTCCCCAGCTCATGCGCACCTTTAAAAAATGAACAGAATGACACATCATACATGAAACATTAATACAAACACCCCCACACAAAGCCAACACAGAGCGCTGCACCAATGGCAATTTTGTACACGCCCATTTTCTTCATCCACAGCGCGACACATCAAAGCTCAACATCTATGCGTCCTGACAGGACCAAAAATGAACCCTGTGGTGAAACCGATGGTCGAATAAAGATACGTGTGAATAACACTTGCATACAAGAATGCCTGATAGTTATTTGAAGGAATTCAATTCTTTATATTTTTCTCACAGCCAGATCATCCTGTTTAAGTTGCAAAAATTGCTTAAAAGTTGCTAAAAGTGTTTGTTAACCATAATATTGGTGTACTGTGTGTGCGCGTGCGTGTGAGACAGTGTGTCTGTCTTGTATGAGCGTGCAGCCACACAAACACGCATGCACACGTCTGGGGCGAACTTTGAGGTGATGGCCAAGTCAGCCACACAAGCCCAAGACCCTGTCCACAGCTCGCCTGGCCCGGGGCTGGAGTGCGTTCGCTGTGGGACTCCCACCGGAAGGTTCCACACAACACTGGGCCAACACAATCACGCGGAGACGTACCCCATGTGCACACACACACACACACCAAGGGCGCTAACATGCACACTTATGTGCACAAGGTCCTGAGCAGACAATGGACAGTGGAACTGTGCCATAAGGGAGGGCTGTTGTCCAGTCACCGGGCAACTGGGGCAACAGATGGTCACCTTCCCTTCCACTAACGCCAGCCGTGCGGGAGGGAGGGTGGGAGAGAGGGAGGGGGGTGAGGAGGGAGGCGCGGCGACCAAGTGATCTCTAGTCTACCATGCTGAAAAACCCCTTTAACCAAAGGAGATGGGAATGACTCAGCCATAACCCATGAAGCAAATGAGCTGGATGCTAACAGCTCGACAGGGTCATCGAGGTGGGTCACAGCACCAGGGCCAGGGGCTGCTGAGTGCATACACATTCTGAGGCCTACTCCCTTGGAAGTGTTGTAAGCAGAATATCACAAACCAAACAGTAAAACACACTGCACCAGTGGGAGAGAGAGAGAGGGAGAGAGACAGAGAGAGAAAGAGAGAGAGAGAGAGAGAGAGAGAGAGAGAGAGAGAGAGAGAGAGAGAGAGAGAGAGATACATACATAGATAGATAGGTAGAGAGAGAATAAGTGCAGAAAAACACAAAAGTAGAGGAAAGGTCAGCTGTTACATGAAGTAAAAAATGAAAAAGAAGAAAGGAGAGAAAAAAAAGAAACGCACCAGAAAGGAAGGTTTCGTATCCTGTTGACCAGTTTCTGCCTCTCGGCAACAAAGTTTTGATAGGCATGCCCCTCTGTGCACAAATGTGCACATGCGGGATCTTTCAGGCTAGCGACACACATTAGCATGTAGCTACTTTTTTTGTCGTCTTCTTTTCCGACGTCTGCGCTCGTCTCCCAGATGCCTGTATGGAAGCACCACATTACACAACACTCCCCCTCTGCCCGGCGGGCTGAAATGTGGGCTGGGTAACCAGAGAGTCAGCTTACACAAATTAAGCACTTTATTGGCTGCAGCGGGCGAGCGAGCAGATGCGGGAGTGAGCTATTTGCGCTCTCGTCTCGGAGAAGTACAGTTCGGCGAACAGCAGCATGAATGGGGCCTTCTGTGTGCACCGCCTGTCTGTTGGGCCCCAGCGCAAGTGTGCATCAAGAAAACATGTTTGTAAGAGCGTTTGTTACATCACAACAGAAGTATGGAGCGAGAGAGAGAGAGAGAGAGAGAGGGGGAGGGAAGGAGAGGGAGAGAGACAGAGGGAGGGCGAGAGGGGGGAGACAGGTCATAGTGACAAAGAGAAGCCGAGAGAACAAACAAGATAAGTAATGCAAGGAGGAGAGGTGTGTGAATGCAAGTGGAGTACAGGTGACAAGTGTGAGTTTCAACGTAGTCCGTTAACAGGAAAAAGAACATCTAAATTCTCAGAACTGAACCCTTACAAGTGGTGTTAGTCTATCTGGCTCATTACAAAGCTTTGCGGGCCGACGTTAGGTGAAGTTAACGTGCAAAAAGGACTAATAAATCAGTCTGTGTTCACAACTGAGAACAATGCTCATCAGCCACATTAACTCTACACAGCTGTGTGGACAGACAGCGTTACATTTGTCTTCTGGCTACTTCCACAGGCTTGATATGATATGAATTTGATCCTTAATGTAACCCCCTCGACTCTATTAATAATTGTATACCTACCCTATGACCCTAACCACAAGCAGTTTAATGGCCGCTAAGAACAACAACAACAACAACGATTTAACAGTTAATGTTCCCCATTTACAGACTAGAAGGACGTTTATCCTTATTCGTTAGCAAATCCAAAAGTCAACGTGGAAAAGGCCTATATGCAATGCACATCTAATTAGCCGTGTGAGGTTAAGACCTCATTTTATCCTTGCCTCATTCGCTGTCAGGGCTGACATGTTTTTCCTTTGACTTGGATTATCTTGCATGGGAACATTCCTCCTAGTTGTTGTTTTATCAGAGGAATGTGGTCAAAGTAGGACCATAACTCATTGAAGCAAGGCTCCGATCAATATGTCTGATAATGCAGCAGTATGCACATGTTTGCGTATTTGCGTGAGCGTTTAACATGCATCCATATGTCTGCGCCCCACCGTCCCTATGACAAAACAACCTGTTGTGCTACTGTAAATCACACTAAATGATACCGCTGGCGATGACTGTCTCAAGACAAGGGAGCGGATACAACTGTAAAGTTCCCCCGAGCAGGCCTTTCTAAGAACACGCCGTTGGATTCCTGAAAGGTTGCAGTTGGCCAATCTACGTTTAAATACTCCACTATTCACAGCGCTGTGAAAAACAACACGGGTGCCAAGTTTGTGCAATAAAATAGACTAATGTTTTTCATAACCCCCAAATGATCAGACAGCATTGGAGTCCACATCCTATAGCCCCCGCCTTCCGTTTCTCTTACCCACCTCACCCTCCCTTTAGGGCCTGCTGTTGTGCTCTGCAAACAAACAGAACTCTGAATAGCATGTCTTCAGATTTAGAGAGCAAAACAGGAATGAGCTGGAATTTTGGGGTTTGTGGGGGGAAGGGGGGGGGTGAAGCCTATATAGTAGGCCATGTTTCATTCCCTTTCGGTTCCCTACAGACTTAGACCACAGCTTGATAAATAGCAGTCCCCCCTCAAAGCAACAGATGCGAAGGGTCAAACCTTAGCAAATTCATCAGCTCTGTAAAAAGTGAGAAAAAAAAAAACCAGAAACCTCAGCCAAGACTCTCCACAGCTGTGCCACATACTGCCAGCCAGCCAACACTGGCAGTGTGGACACGTCACAGAGAAAAAAAGGCCCCAACTGTATGCTACTGCCCAACCACAAGGAAAGTCTAGCAAACGTCTATAAAAGTAGAATAGCAGAAAGGCTATGGAATAGTATACCTTCAAATCCTTTTTAATCATCAACCCCTGGCCGGAACCAATACAAGAACAGACAAGTGAGGCAGATTTTTCTTAGAAATGTTCTCAGTTGTTCCACTCAATCATATAGCCTCTTTTCATCCTTTGCAAACATTTCTCTATGGCGTCAGCATGAATTGGTTGACTTCAGCTGACACTGACAACTGTTTGGTTGGTATCAAATCAAATATGTGTTCCATTTTGAGCATTCTTTTACTTTTGATTTGGATCGATTCATCTACACAAAACATTGTAATCTTAAAAGTATATTCTTTGGAGTATAGCACAGAAATTATGGGTATTTGAAAAAGTGCATTAGCTTACATTTAGCTTGCAATAGCTGACTATACCTATAAAATATTTTGTGTAAAATCATTGCTTTAAAACTGTTTTTTACTTTACAGTATGTGGCTAAAATGCAGTTGGCTCTGTGCAACAAATAATACAGTATGTTTTCCACACAATTTTCTGTGAACACACCAAGACTGGAAAGGTGCTCTTCCCTATATAGACAGATTGTGTTTGCCTTTTTGAGCCAAACAGAGGAACTTTTCTGGGACTTATTTAGTGTTTTGTGGGCTGTAGGAGAATGTTTGCTCTGAGGCAGGATTGTGTAAGAAGTGTTTATAGAGAAAAGAAAATGGCCCAGACTTGAGGGACAAACAAGTGTTGATTCAATCACCACACTCTACAGCAATTATCTTACTGATATGAACACTCACATTTCCCATTCCTAACAACAACCCCACAATATTTCATTTAGTCTCTGTATTAAGCTATCTAGGTAGTTTGTACCCTACTTCTTAGTTTTTTAAGGAAAGAGGTAGTGTCTCCTATGTATGTGTGTATAATGTTGTATTCTCTATGGACCCTGAGTAGTTGGACTGAACTGATACAGTACTGCCAACATTTCAGCTACTGGACTGTGGAGGCTAGAATGATACAACCCCAGAATGTGTTACTTTAAACATACACAACTACTGTAAAGCAGTGTCAAATGGGGTACATGGCACGTGCCTGGGTTCAGTATGTGCACATATATTGGGTATCTAAGCCTAGAATATATGAGGCTTCTGCTTTTTTGAGCTGTGTGCCTGAATACAGTCTCTTCCCTTTTTGTTCTGCCTGACCGTCTGTACAAATCGCTCTACCCACAAAGTACAATAACAGTTAACTGTATTGTACATCAATGTGGCAACCTCCCAAGCTGGTCTGGCAAGTAGTTAGCCCTGGATTCTGAGCCTGGGTGAGACAGGGAACAGGTCTCACCAAGGACACCTCATGGTTGCTTAGCAGCCATCATCTACACCACACACATATACAACAGCCAAAATACAACCCATGAGGGGCATACTTATAGAGAGGCGAAATCACTTCCGCATTATGGGACCTTAGCTTGGAAAACATGTATGGTAGTCAATAGGGTTGGGTACCGAAACACGGTTCCTGTATGATCGGATTGTACCGGACCGATTTAAAACGCAAAGTTCGGTGGCTCATTTCGGTGCCACTTAATACTACATTATATGTTTTAGTTTTAAAACGAGGAGTAAAAACTAAAATAATGTGTGTTTTAGCTCCGTATAATTATTTGATACTTACACGCGTCGCATGGCAGGTACACTGGGCATGCGCGTGCCGGTGTAAACGAAATGCATTTTGTGAAAAATAAGATCAGATATGTATTTTCTTGGACTGGATCACTGGATCCTTTACTGAAAATAACCCTTGAGTGTTGGGCGGTCATGGCGATATTTTCCCTTTGGTGCTCCGAAACGGACGTAAGATCATCACTCTTGGCACATTATGACATGAGGTAAGCTACCGTTAGCTACGTTAAACATTATTAAAATGCCTAAAGCAAAAAGGGCAAAAAAGATGCACCGATCAACCGCCTTGTCTTTCTAATTATAGCGGCGTTACCGATCCTATGCCTATATGTTTACCTGTAATGTGTGCCGGTGCGCCAGCATGTTTGCGCCAGCGCTGGCTGGTAAGGGACCATCAACAAATAACTATGATGCGTGATTAGCTGTGAATCACATTAATTTGAATAATAATTAACAGCAATGAAAAAATGACTAAGATCCGGTTCAGGCACCGTTTATGAACTGGAACCGCTTTTAATGTATCGATTTGGAACCAGAATTGTAAAATACCCAAACAATTCCCAGCCCTAGTAGTCAACGACGAGAATAAAATTATTTTTAGATCCCGTTTGAATTGTGACACAAAGTACACGTGATTTTTGTCTATTTAAAAGAAAATTGTTCAAGTCAAGAACGTTGCAGTTTGTTGTATACTGTGTCCATCATTCAGGGCCCTAATGCCAGAAGGCAAACAGCCCAGCTAGCATTACCTTCTTCCCAAAATCTCAAGTCTCAAGTAAATTGCCTCACACCAATATGGCCACTAGGGTCAAGCTAAGATTTTGGAGGTCAATTTCATTGATTGAGGGTTGGTACTGTATGTTAATTTACAGTGAATGACAATAGAGATGTTACTATACCCTTTATATTGTGGCACAATGGAAAGGTGGTCAGAATTGTTTCTGTGATTTAGGTGGTTTTGACGAGCCACCTAATAGTATTTTATTCACTGGATAAGGCAAGCAATCAACAACTAATCACAGTAATAATCAAAGTGTTAAAACAACAACATTCCTAGGTTGCTACAATTGTATAATTTACATGGACCCTAATATTCTGATTGGAATTGGTTTTAAAGCCAAAACCAATTGAAAATGCTCCATATAAACACATTAATAATTGAAATAGCAAGCCCATCTTAATTGAAAGTTAATTTCGAAGCAAAGTGGTAGTATAAAATGTTCCATAATCCGATTGAAAGAAGAATTATACCATGTAAACTCCCTGGCTGTGTTCTGCGCATGACCCAAGTCTAACTTTAGGCTATTGTTGTTTTGTGATGAATTCCAAATTAATTGGAGACTAAGCAGTATTCTTCACAGCAACTGTACAAAGTCTAGACAAAACAATTACGCAACACTCGTAAATTAGTGAATGGGAGCTAGGGTAACTTCATCTGGAGCCGTAAATCCCTCCACCAGTCACACAAATAGCCTCACACTCCTCAACATGCATGCCACAGAGGCTAGCCGCTTTTAGCCTTTTTGCTAATGCGACAGTTACATTACAGAGCCTACATAATGTGCGCATGTTAAACATATATTCTGATTAATTGCGACTGTTCATGTGAATACCAGCTCGTATTTACTCCAACAGGTAACCTGAAATCTTCAATGGGAAAGATTTGATTCGGAATGACAAATAAGTATCCATGTAAACGTAGCTAATGTTGACTTATCTCCAAACTTAAGAGCACTAAGGGACATATTGTTTTCTCTCAATGATCCTAAAGACATTTAGTTCTGCTGCGATGTTGACCCTGTGGCCTCAGCAGTCAGGTGGAAATGACAAATACTCTGGTCTGGAGACCACGGGGGCCTCTTCACGACGGCCTGCGACGACGGTCGGAAAGCCAGGGACTGACGCTCAATACCGATACAAAGAAGTGAACAGGCAGATGCTGGCTTTTCATGAAAGTTGACATCACCATGTGGGAAAGTTACTAGGTGTAATTTCTTATCTGTTTCTCTGACCTCAACAGTGACATGCGGTGTAAAAACAACATTTGACAACGTGCGTATATTCTGTTATTTTTAGGCTAGCCTGCCATGCACAGCTGCACGTATACCTGCGCATTGCACACGGAACACATGGCGGCAAACTCACACAAACACACCCCTGCTTAAGAACATACAGACACACACACACACATACACGCACATGGACAAAATGTTAGGAAACAGTTGGGAAAGCATTGGGGAAGTGCAAACGAGATTCTGGCTGGGCCAGGAAGGAGGTGGAACACACCCCTGAATCCGAACAGGAAACAGCCAGGGAAAGAGGACCCATGGCCACATGCACACACACACACACACACACGCATGCACACGCACACGCACACGCACACGCACACACACACACACACACACACACACCATAACCACCACAGCAGCACTGCCAGAGCTCTGCCAATCAGCCAGTCAAACAAACACTGCTCATAGTTTATTTCTTATAATGTGTCAGCATTTCCATGTGTTACTTTGCATCTTCAATTAGAACCCATGCACACCTCAACTCGAACAAGTGCTGCTAATATTTAATAAACCACTGTATATTAATAGACTTAACCCCTGGCCTGTAAGAGGCCTGAGGTCAGCGATATCTAAATAATATACTCCCTGTGTGCAATCTGACTGCCTTAACACCCATCACCCAACACAGAGACACGTCAAACGTGTGGTCTGACTTGGTCAGGGCTTGTACTCACAACCTTCCAATCTCAGGGTTGAACATGCTAACCACTGATTTACTGTTGAAAAGACCAAGGAGGAAATGCTGACTTGGCTAAAATCCTACAATACAGTTTAAACATTTCTCACACTCACTGATATTGAAGTTGGGGCGGGAACATTATACCTTTATTCCATACATGCAATGGTTAAACATGTATGCAAAAATGGTACATTTCTCACACAGAAACCTTGAATATCATACAGTGAGAGGAGTGGCTACATCAACAACGCATGCTAAGAGAGAAAGCCCAATCAAGTACATAAACAAAGATTATATAAGTAGAGTCAGGGAAGTGCTGGTGGCGTTTTTTCACTGAGGCATGTCGCCATAGATACAATGGTTCCAAAATACAACTCGTGTTGCTCAGACTGTGTCAGCTGAACGTAACATCTACTGAGGACAGTCTGAGCTATGCCCCAAGGTAACTGTCGCCTGGTCGCAAAGTCTATATTGGTGAAGCAAACTATGACTGGACACAAACAAACATGTAAAGATGAGACTTGATAGTTCTAATTAGCTGTAGTTTATATCCTTTTGTCAAATATAATCTAGTTACTGAGTAAGTGCCCTCTTGACCCCATGTAGCACTAGTGGGAATCTTATTGAATAAGCCCAGTTAAGTAATACTTCATTCAATTTGTAGAGCTCTAAACTCTTGGACTTCTGGTCTCCACATAATCTATTAATTGTATCCCTATGTTTCATCTTTTTTATATTAAACAAAAACCATTTGCGAGCCATTTCATTACGCCACCATGCAGAGACAGCACTGTGAGCCTTAAAAGGCTAACCTGTTGTGTCAGATGGTTTGTCACACAGAACCACCTGGGAAGCAGTCCATTGAAACGGTTTAGAAAAGGTTAGGCACTTTAAATAATTGAAAGGAGATTGGATGAACGGAAGGAGATTGTCACTGTACTATGTAGCTGCCAATAGGACACCGATTGGTCGAACCATTGTGGCAACGATTTCAAGATGTCCAGAATGCTATGGTATCACAGCGAAGTCAAAACAAAGCTTAGTATGGTATCACACACGATATATAAAAAATATATATATTTTCTGCTTCCACTTGTCGTTCGTAACAAAGTCTTCTTTGAAAAAAGCATTGTATACAAAAAAAGTACAATTAGATTTGGCATATCCACACATTCGAATAGCAAATTCAATTTGGGCATGTTAAGAAAACCACCTCTTGAAATATTCAGCTCAAACAGAGAAATACATCTCTTCAAAATAATAGAAATGGAAATGATACAGGGCTTTTAAGTTATATTGGTACTCTGGTTCAAATCAAATATTTGTAGGATAAGGGATATCATCCACGTCCTCTTGCTAAAGTCACAGGTGGCATATTAGGACTTGTCATTGTGTCTTTTTGTGAAAGACACAAGTTTCAGCATAGTGTGTGTGTGTGTGTGTGTGCGTGTGTGTGTATGTGTGTGCGTGTATGTGTCCGCGTGTATGTGTGCGTGTGTGTGTGTATAATCGTGCGCGCGTGTGCGGTTCTATGAAATCAGGATAGCAATAGTGTGTATGTGTGACCAGTATTTTCCTGATCTGTCCTGTTTAGGGGTGTTGTACGAAACAGCTGCAGAGGCTACCTGCCAAAACAGCTCCCCTCCTTGCATCTCCTCTTTCATTGTCTATTCCGAGTCGCCCACAATTCGCACATGTTCTTCTTTGTGTTCGAATTCCCCGAATTTCCTAACCTCCGTCATCTCCCAAAGTCCCATTTTCTCATTCTTTTCTGTTGCCCTCGGTACATCTGCTCCTCTCTAGTGAATATCACAAGAAAATGACAGTTGTTTTTCTCTCAGTTCTGCACATTTTCAGTGTCCAGGGTACATTCGTACATTGTGATTCAATCTGGCAGCATGTTATTCTTCTGCCGAAAACACAAAACATAAATTAAAAGGCGGTTTCTGTTAAGGGCTGGTTCCAGAATGTCACACAGGAGTGTTACAGTATAGAAATAAACCCCAGCGGGCATAGCTCCTCGGCCCCCCAGGCTTACATAACATCATAGGGGGCCGGGGCCGGGGGTCCTAACAGTGAGGCCCATGACCTACGGTGTTGCACTGTAAATTGATCTTTCCTGCCTGCAGGGACCCAGAGAAGCCAAATGTGTGCAAGGTAAAAAACAAGGCCTCTTGAGACGTAAACGGTGATGTCATGGTTTCCATTATTTATCAGACTGTACAATCTGTATCGCATAAAGAAGAAGAAGAAGAAGAAGAAGTTATTCTGGAGAAAAACTGTTGAACAATCAAAACAAAAAAAGGAAACCACTTTGTTTGTGTTCCCATTTACAGCGCCAGGGTAAAAACACCAGATTCTTTTTGTAGAGATACTGTATATTGAACATATTCACTGTGTAGATATTCACTGAATTTCACAAAACTATTTGCTTAATATCGCAGACTCTAACTTTAATGCAGCAATCTTGTCCGTATGGGGGCGAAGGGAGGGGTTAAAAATGGCAATGAACCACCAGGGTTAAAAGTAGGGCTCATTGGCCTGAGCCCCTTGTCGTCCTAACTGTCGTCCTAACTCTGTTTCCTGCTCCACTGTCCCAGGGCAGGCATGCCACGCCCACCTCCCTACCAGCCCCCCAGAATTAGCGGCTGGCCATATCCTCTATCTCTCTCTCTCTCTCTCTCTCTCTCCGGACTCTGCAACATCAGCGGTCGGGCTAGTGTTTGGACAGGACAACCCTCTGCCAAGCTGCCTACAATAAACACACTGTCCACTGTGTTGTGAGACGAGAGAGTGACCGTATGTGTGCGTGCGTGCGTGCGCGATAAGCGACAGAGACAGAGAGTGTCATGAGTGTCAGCCTACAGAAGGAAATCGTCACAGTGGGAGCGCGAGCATCGCCGGCGTGTGAAAATATCAATGCACACTAACGCGCCTCTTCGTCAGCTACACTAGTACGACGAAGGTGCTGCACCGGTTAAGACCAGCTGACGTCCACATTCAGCGAACAAGAGTCTGCATTCAGACAACGTACGCACTGTATGCGTGTCAGAGAGAGGTCACACTGTACAGTAGATCTGCGGGGAAAATATGCATTTTCAAATGCTGCACTGTGGTAGGATGTTTCTGAAATATGAGGCCTATGTGGGGTTTGACTTCACATGCCAAGTGTGTGTGTGTGTGTGTGTGTGTGTGCCAATATCTACAGTAGAAATCACCCGTGACAGCTGTAGAGACTGTAAAGGGACTTCCCTCTTGCTAGCACACACACAACCTCTTACCCACTCATTGTACTTCCTGTGCAGAGTAGCACACTCGAGGCCCCACTTCCTGCAGACTTTCCTTCTTTGTTTGTTTTTTGTTTTATCCGCCCCATTCGCTCACTCCTCTCGCTCGGCTATCACGTTTATTTCAGTCTGTTATTGGCGTCACCCTCTGCGATGGTTGACAGTGTGTTGAAGGCTAATAGGAGGTGTAAAACAATGACACCAAAATGAGTGGCAGTTCGATGACGGGTTTTGACACGGGCGCGATCTCCGTGTGCTTCCTGCACACACAACGCACGCACACACGCCGGCACGCACGCACACACACACACACACACACACACACACAGGCACGCACACACAGGCAGGCACTCTCAAACACACACGCAGGCACGCACATACGCGCATGCAGGCATGCACGCAAAGCCCGGCGTCCTATGTTCTTCTTACAGGAGACTTTGTGTGGCAAGGCCACTGCCACACATCCCAATGACAGATGAAGGAGCCAGTCTGAACCAGCAGAGAGACTGCAGGTGTTCACACAGACACACATATGCATGCGTGCAGTGCACAATGTGTACACATACCTGTCCCAACGTGCATATCAGTTCACTCAATTCAATAGGATTGGCTTTAATTAAACAAAAGTGACACAAACATAATCTGACCACGTGTGCAACAATAAAAGCCTCATAAATTAGCTTTGTTTGCATACGTGACCATATGTCTGAGTCAGCATGTTAAACGTATGGAGGCTAATGGTCCATGAGGTCCTTTCGCCCCGTATTAAACGGTCCGGTCAGCAGACAGACAGTAGACAGCTCGCAAAGGGTTTCTCATATACAGTAAATTCACAACCTACAGTTTGTGATTTTACTTGACTGATGCCCCACCACAAAGTTCTGCCACGTGTCGGGCCTCTACGCGCACGCGGCTCCAAAAACATCCCAAATAAGTATTTTAGTGTACAGTTTTAGATGTAATCCATAGCCGTGTTTGGCTGTAAACAGAAAAACAGGAAACATGTCGTTAACCTCTTAATTACCGCTTTGCGTCGAAGTTTGTTGTCGTGAGAATGCGGCTGAAAGAAGGTGGGACGTGTGGGCCTATAAGATAGCTAAGCATGGCGTGCCCAAACATGTCAAGCTCAGCATGATCACGGTACTGCAATCCACACACACACACACACACACACACACACACACACACACACACACACACACACACAGAGTTTACTCCTGTAGCGTGTGCATTTTCCACCTAAACCAGTATTTATGTGGCCATCTCTTCATAAGCATCAGTGCTTCAATGTACAACCGCTTGTCTCCTATCCTTTTTATCCTCAATGGAAATGGGCGAATGGGCCTGGATGGCATTATTCATGTGGTTTGTGACAGCACGCCCGGTTAATGTAATAAAATGTATTAACCTGCATTGCTCCCCCACACATCTCCAACCCACCTGGGAGCTCGTGGGATGGCAAACAACTGTGACAGTAAAGTCTAAGAGGGGACTGTTAGAGTTTGTCCCTTGACAACACACCCTTTTGTCCCTCGGTGCATCAGTGAGCATATTGTTCAACATGCAAGCATACACACACGTACGTTACCCATGCATAAGTAACCCGAACCCCCTCCTAGGGCTATCCCGAGAAATATTAATAGCTTTCAGCACACACACGCGCACACACACACAAACAGTAAATGGTACAGTACACTGTAGCTGTACTCGTACACGTATGTAAACTATATATGAACACACCATAGTACACATACACTGTAGAAATAACTGTTCCAACACAGTCCCTGAAGTGTGAGCTACTGTATGTAGAAACTCTGATGATGTTTTCTATATCTTTGACTCCTAGAATACAGCTGATCCACAAGGACTCACAAGGCGATGGACTAAACCCCTTTGAGCTATGAAAGGTTCAGTATCAGATTAAAGTAGGTACAACTAAAACAAAACAAATGGTCAGTCAACTCAAAAACAGGTCCACCAAAATGTATTAATTTTGTAAAAAATTTGTGATTTGGACAATAATTTACAAAATTGTTATATTGTAGAGAATAGAGGTCTAAATGCTAGAGCTCTGCCAAAACAATCGAAACAATCGTATTTTTCACGATACTGTATTGACTTTTCAGTAGCTTGTATCAATAAATAAAAGAAATATAAGAAAACATTTAAATTAACCATTAAAGGTAGGTTCAGTCATCCTTGCCAACTTCGAGCTCCAATCAAAACAGTATCGCTCCGCAGCCCTCCGCGGTGCCAACTCACACATCGAAATGCATTTTAAAGCAAATCGTAGTGCTACAACTTGAGCGGTGTTCCATCATTGTTTATGTTCCTATTTACCAAGCCAGGGCTATGTAGAAGTATCAGAATATTTTTCCAACACACAGAGAACGGTAATCTAGCAAAATGCAAGGAGATATTTGTTGAATTTGACTAAAAGCATATTAGTACATTTAGCTTGCAATAGCTGACTTTACCTTTAATTAAGGAAAATACAGAACAAGATATAGCTCATTCAGCTATAGATTAATAATGTTTTAATTAGATTTAAAATGTCAGTACATTTCCCTCACATCTCGTTGATCACATAGCCTTTACAACCTCTGCGCCAGTATGTAGCTGTAGGGCTAGTATAGGCTAGTTGCCTTCTGGCACCCAGTACTTCCATATAGCAGTGCGTTCAATACATACTGGTAATAAGCACTTTATTATTATGTGATGTTATGCATGTACACTTCAGTTCAGGTCGGGTCTTGTTCTAGAGTGATTGGAGCAATCGCTTTGCCGCACCGTTGTGACGAAAAGAGAGCTGAGCCGGAAGGCAAAGCTCTCGATCTACCGGGCAATCTTCGTTCCTACCCTCACCTATGGTCA
>JAODTR010017076.1:0-23899 GCA_025399935.1 Amblyopsis rosae
CCCCCCCCCCCCCCCCCCCCCCCACATTGAAATTATATTTTCAGGAGAATGGTCACCAAATCTAATTGCTTTATTTGAATGACGCACCTTGGTATTTCTTTTATTTATTTACTTGTTTTGGTTTTGAACAATAATTATTAATCATTTTATTTGGTGTTGGTTCTATAGACCAACCTTTCTCTTTTTTTTTCTCTCCAATATCCATCATTACCTTCCCATGTGTCTGTTCGTGGACTGGCTCTGTCTCTCTCCTCTCACCTGCAACCCACTTATCTCTGTGTCTCTTGTGTCTTTTGATATGGGAGTGCTGCAATTGTTTTTGATTGGTCTCTGCTGCATCCAACGCTTGCTGATTGGCTGAATGTTATACTTTTTTTTTTTTTTTTTTGTTCTCACTGTCGGTCATGTGATGCGCCCATATTTGGCTGTGTGTAATTTCTGTGGTATACAGTTATTATTTTAGCTAGGCAAATGTGTTGTTTGCACCCCCTCTATCTCTCTCCCTCTCCCTGATTGTGTTTTTAATATTATTTATTTTATTAAGGTATGTAAAGCCCAGGTTTGTTTTCACGTGGAAAGCTGTTTCCCCGGTTGTATTGTTAACAGGAAACTGTAAGGGCAAAGGTGGGGTGAAAGAGGTTGAATGATTTATCAATTTAGTAACCATCTCTGCTGATTTGCATGACTCTCATAAAAAGTGATCCATTTGCATCAAAAGACTGACATGCGCACAATACACACACGGTACTAACACTATACATACATAGGAAAAGTGTTTCATTATCACCGACTTCTCACACCAAAGAAATAACTTCACAATGTCATAAAATAATTTCAGATGCACAACAAAGTTATTGTAATACATGTGATTCAGTAACTTATTATGTGAGGAATGTCCCAACCCTTAGCTAGCCAGGCTAGGCTAATTGAATCACTTGCCAGTGACCTTCTCATTTGCAATGAGGAAACAATGAAAATCTCATTTACATTCGAACGAAGCCTGAACTGATAAAGATCATGACTCACTGAGAGGGCCAATGCAAACCCTGTTCTGGATCACAGTGGTACTCTAAACTATGCATGCACACACGCACACGACAACACACACACACACACGCACACACTTAATAGACAAGCACACAGAGGCACTCGCTCATTCTCAGCCTCTCGGCACCCTCGGCTAGTCAAAAGATCATTAATCTCTGGCTTGTCACAGTGTTAGATGTGCATTTTCAGGCAGCGGGTTATAACAGAGTGCCTACAGCCCATCAAAGGGAGACGTACATAGATCAAGGACCCAAATATGAGCCTTTGAAGCCCGGAGAGAGGATTATCGGTCATTTTGAAAAGCTGAGATGCCGCGCGCACACGCACACAGCTAACACAAGCCCAATAGCTGCACGCACCTGTGTTGCGGTCCAAACTGCACACACCAGTTCAGCTGGCTATGGCATGCATACAGCACACCGCATTTAATTGACCCGTCCCCTAGATTGTCAGGCTCCTCCCCCTCCTCTGTGTCGCAGCAGCGACATAAACAATGTCACCCGCGACGGCCTCCGCACACCGCTGCAATGAATCATCCAGTATCCGTGGGGAATCTCACTGTTTTCTTAATTGCATGATGACTAAGATCCCTCCTAGCAAACCATCCCTTTCCTCCCCCGCACACACACACACACACACACACACACACACACACACACACACACAGTCACTTAGCAGGGAGAGCCGGCAGCCATGTCAGGAGTATCCCGGCCATATTGATCGCTATGGTAATGATCCTGAAGGTAGCACATAGAAGACAGACAAGACCCCCCCCCCCTCCTCCTTATTAGGACATCCATGCTACATTACATGTACTCAGCATTAGAAATGTGATGTTGATCTGGTTTTATTATGCGCGTGCGTGTGTGTGTGTGTGCGCGCGCGTGCATGTGACTGCGTGCGTTGTGACTGGCTCTTCCGTCTGGATGCTGTGTGGCGCGCCAGGCGTCATTCTGACAGGTGTCCCTCTGTCCCGCAGGTGAACAACGCCACGGCCAGAGTGATGACCAATAAGAAAATGGTCAGCCCCTATCCTAACGGGGAGGCTCTCAGCACACTGCCCTATGGTACCACACACTCATCCACCACAAGCACACACACACAAGGATCTATGATTTTTCAAGACCATATGTCAATTGGAAGTATATTTCTTATTGTATTTTTCAGGACTATTTGTCATGGCAACGTCCCAGGCAGCCTTTTTTATTCATTTGGCTAGCATCATTAACAGGTGTACGGCAGTCACATTAAAATGGATAACATGTCAAGTGTGTGTGCCTGTTGTGTGCCTGTTGCTCAGCCTGGGGCTCACGTTAGGAGTGTTTCTGTTTTGAACCCAACACCGAGAGGAAACCATAACCCACTTTGGGAGCATAGTTTGAGTTGAGGAAACATTCAAGTGTTTGTTACTGAGATCAACCCAGCAGACAATTTAATCAAGGTTCATTGTGCGTTGATTCCCTCTCCAACCTCTCATTACTCCCAGCTTTCCTGTTGCAAAACAACCGCATTTTTTACAACGTCTAGCTGGTCAAACGTCTGTATGCTGTCCGTGCTAACGCTAAGCAAGGCTTCCTGTGACTGTGAATGACAACAACGATGTTGTCATGTGACTAAGCCGCAAATAAACGCCACCGTATCCAGGAGAACCCCTCCCTGACTAATATAGGAGCCCGTGTTCCCTGTAACCCAACCCAACTAACTGTCGCTCCCCTCCTGTCTCTCTGCCAGCGGGGTGGAAGTTGAGTCCCATGGTGGGGGCCATGTACGGACCAGAGCTCTATGCAGGTAAAGCCAGGCTCGCTGCTGTTACTTCCATGTGTGTGAATGCGCTTGCTCTCCTAGAGTTTTCACTTCTCCGGCACGCTTCGGTACAACACACCAGGCCCTCAAGGTCATGCCGATTCATCTTGTTATTCTTCCCCCTCGCTCGCTCTTTAATCTCCCCCTCTCTCCGTTCACTCATTCTCTTCCCTCCCCTCTTTCTCTCTCTCTCTCCCTCACCCTCTCTCTCTCCCTCCCCTTCTCTTTCTCTCTCTCCCTCACCCTCTGTCTCTCTCTCCCTCACCCTCTCTCTCTCCCTCCCCTTCTCTCTCTCTCTCTCTCCCTCACCCTCTGTCTCTCTCTCCCTCCCCTTCTCTCTCTCTCTCTCTCCCAGCTTCCATTTCCCCTAACATTCCCTTAGTTCCCTCTTTACTCTAGACCTCTCTCCTCCTCTGCATAAAACTCTCTCTCCTCCGTCCCCAGGCTCCTCCTTTCCTTCCTCTGTACCCTCTTATCTCTCCTCCTTCCACACACACACACACACAGTTCCTCCTGCGGTGAAACCGTGTGTCTGTATAATGGCTGCGTAATGGATCCACAGTGACGGCTGTGACGCTGTCAGTGTCCCACAGCGTGGCGTCAACGTGCCTGTGACGCCGAGTGTTCTCTCTCTCTCTCTCTCTCTCTCTTCCTCTTTCTCTTTCTCTCTCTCTCTCGCCACGTGTCTTTCCAGTGCCAGGCTTCCCGTACCCGACGGCGGCGGCGGCGGCCGCGGCCGCCTCCACGGCGGCCGTCGCCTTCCGCGGCGCCCACCTCAGGGGCCGGGGCCGGCCCGTGTACAGCGCCGTGCGGGCTGCCGTGCCGCAACCTGCCCTGCCGGCCTACCCCGGGTAAGAGCACGACCACAGACGCGCGGTGTTTTCACTTGTAACGGATGAGTAAACACACAGGTGCAGTGTTGCTCAACAAGCGCAGCCAAAGTGACATTCTCCTGCCACTTGTTTTTATGTATATGGATCTGATTTGCGTGTTGAGACCCGCTTCACAAGCTGGCACGGCATCAGGTCGCACGCTGCGGTGCGACCCAGCGACAGGAACAGACCGCTGTAGGCAAATTTGCATAAGCTCACAGGTCACCACAGTCAATCGATTTGCATGCGCACACACCGACAACCACGGAGATTTGCCCGCAAGTCATTGATGTTTACTGCGATGTGGTGATGCCCTTGCCGTGCATACTGTGCATGCCATTGTTGCTGCGTTGTGCTGATTGGCTAGCGGGTGTTCTGACTGATGTTGACGCTGACGTTGATTGGTTAATGCATATATTATGGCGATATTCAAATGAAGGCAAACTGTATGAAATTGGGTGCTGAAGGAACTACCTTTTCCATTCGTGCTGCACTGCCCAAATCCCCACCTCTTCACGTCTCAGGGGTCATTTTCACAAAGGGAAAGAAAAATCAATTTCAGGTGACCTTTACTGCCATCATATCCCCATAGCTGGGGAACAATAGCTGTTCATGGCTGTAGTTCAGCCTGCTGCTAGTCAAAGGACTTAATGTATCGGAGCCAAGGGTCCATTGAGACATTCTTAATGGTCCCGGATGATACAGGATGCGGCAGTGGAGCATGAATGGATGTTGAAATTCCTCCGCATGCTGCATGGGTGTGAAATAACTCTCTCTCCCTCTCTCTCTCTCTCTCCCCCATCTCTCTCTTTCTCTCTCTGCTCTTCTTTTTTCCATCTGCCATCCACTCCGGTTTGGGCCTTTGCACTGTTCCATCTGGACCCCCCACCACCATTACCCCTCTCTCTATCTCTCTCTCTCTGTCTCTCTCTCTCTCAGTGTTGTGTATCAGGATGGGTTTTATGGAGCTGCAGACCTATACGTGAGTAAACCCACCATCCTTCTCTCTCTCTCTCTCTCTCTCTCTCTCTCTCTCTTCCTCTCTGTGTGTCTCCCCCCCTCCCTCCCCCACACCGGGTGATCGTGCATGTGCGTCAGGTCGTGCACGCCACAGAGCAGCCCTGCAGCACAGGTGAACAGGCCCCAGCACGGGACCCCGGGCCGGGAGTCTTGTTTGTGCCGTTTCCTCATAACGTCTCTCATTCGTGTCGTTTCTTCACAGCTAGAGTCAAAATAGCTTGTGCTGGATTCTGGAAAAAAAAACTACATGTGTGTGTGTGTGGTGGGGGCCTGAACACCACTGCAACGGTTGCTCTGTGGGTGTGTGCAGCAACCGTGTGTGTGTGTGGGGGTATCCAGGTTGACGACGGCTGTTTCTGTTCTCTCTATAGATTAGTGTTTCAGGACTCTGTCATTAGCCCCAGATTGGCTCAGGTAGGGTCACCACCAAACCCGCTGTGTATTGTGACTTTAGTGCTTTGAGTCATCCCCTGATCCGATCTGGTCTGGAACATGTTGTCTCTTTAGTCTGAAGAATGACAAATGATTAGAAGTTTGTTTTTCTACTAACTCACTGAAATCTGCACTTGTTCCATTGTGGGGACTGGTTTGTTTGTTGGTTTGTTTGTTTACTAACCACTAAATTGAGTGTTAGTGTATATTCTGCTTGGTTTGATGTTTTAAGAGAGATTGGCATCTTACATTTGCCTGGTAGTATATCATTCTGTCTGCATTGCCTTTTTAAAATGAAAAATCAAATGTTTCCCCATTTGATTATACGTTTAAACACATTTTCTAGTTTTTATTGTCTGGGGCTTGACAAATGCCTGAATTAAGCAATAAGGCAAGACACAGATCTTTGATCCATTAACTTTTTATTTGAGTCAATAATTCCCCACTTGCCCTTTTAGAATTCAAGCAAGACAAGCTCCACTTTGGGTTTCAACCGTATCACACAAGCATACATTTGCATAATTTTGGAGCAATTAAACTAGTCATATTTTCCAGTGAGAAATGGTTTGTTACCAGCCACCCTGGCCACCAGCCTAAAATACAGCAAATTGGCTAAAATGGAGCACAGTGTTCATATAGTGCTACGCAGATAGGGTGGCTGTGCCTTGTTAGCTTGCTACGTGACATCTGGCTTTAAGGGAAAGGTCGATATGGGCAGTGTTCCATTTTCCCTTCACATATACAGTCATTGTCTTTACTGTATTACAGAATACATTTGGATCTTTTTCCATGGCTCTGACAGTGTAAAACGTTCATCAGTAACTATTCTATTTAGTTTGATAGCAATGTACAATGCACAGTGCTATGTTATTCAAGGATATCTAAGTGATATTCTGGTTTTAATTCATTTAATTAGACTCTAGTACTCGTGGTCAGAGTCCAGCTGGAATACATTGACATAAATAACTAGACTTTCACTTTTGATTAAACTGGCTAATAAATAAATTTGAACGCCTGATCCATAGTGTGTTTTAATAATTCTGTTAACAAAACGTGACAATGTAAAGGGGAAATAGGAGCTATCAATATTAAACAATAGCTTTCTAGCTATTGTATAAAACTGGAGGAAACTTTTTTCCAAGCAGCGATGTCCTCAGGTAACTGTAGGGTGTGTCCTGAACTCTTCCCTCTGTGTCTATATCAGAGAACATGGTGCATTACATGGTGCTCCCACCCCCGGAGCAGTGTTGATCACGCATGCTGTCAGCTGTTGCATGTAGCAGGCATAGCTCGCTCTCCCGTCCTCCTCTCCACTGGTCTACCTCTCACCCCCCCTGGTGGTCTACGCCTTGTCCACCTCTCACCCCCCAAGCCCCCTGGTGGTCTAACCCTGATCCACCCCCCCCCCAAGCCCCCTGGTGGTCTAACCCTGATCCACCCCCCCCCACCCCCAAGCCCCCTGGTCGTCTACCCCTGGTCCACTGTCCTCTAAGTCATCTCTGTGGTGCTGGGACACACCGTGGGGTTGAAGCTGTGTAACGCATGCTGTGCTAATGCGAGGGGGTGGCTGCAGTACTGCCTGTGTGTGTGTGTGTGGGGGGTGGTGGTCTGAGAGTGCACTATTTATCACCCCCTCGTCCTCCCTCTCATGTCTGTCTGTCTGTCTGTCTTCCGCGCCCATATATGGGCATGTCCACCTGACAGGTGGAGCTAAACACGTGGCGTACGCCTTATTTTGAGTTGCATGCACCTCATTTATAACCCCCACCCTTTCTAATTTAAGTAATAATGACCATGCCCATACTCATGGAAGATACCAGCACATTTTCCCTGTGCATATTGAACGCAGGTTAGTGTGGGGAATGTATTTAAGAGGCCGCTACATATTGAATTCACATTTTACAATAAGATTATTGTGTATTTTAGTTTGAAATATGTTTTGTGGGCGTGCTGTCAATGTCAGTGTGCGCTCTCTCCCAGCCACCTCTTTAATTGTGTGTGCGCGCGCGTGTGTGTGTGTGTGTGCGCAGGGAGGATACCCTGCTGCCGCTGCAGCTGCAGCTGCTTACCGCTATGCCCAGCCTGCAGCTGTAACCGGGGCAACCGCCGCCGCAGCTGCCTACAGTGACAGGTGAGGTCACCGAGGGCCAGCTTCACGCGCAGTCTCTCTCTCTCCTTCTCTCTCTCTCTCTCACCCCCCTTCCCCTCTTTCTCTCTCTCTCCTTCTCTCTCTCTCTCTCCTTCTCTCTCTCTCACCCCCCTTCCCCTCTCTCTCTCTCCCTCTCTCTTTTTCTCTCTCTCTCTCTCTCTCTCTCCCCCCCCCCTCCCCCCGCAGGCAGGCAGGCAGGCATGCCAAGGGCTTGTTATACTGAAGATACATGCTGTTTTCTCCTTATACTACTATTATACATGTCCTGTAGGCATGAATGTGGTGGCCGTGGAGGTAATTATCCGTGTGGTAAATTGGTGCAGAGGGGGGATTGTGGATCATTGTCCCTTGGTGACCATCCAGTGCTTACTTAGCAGTAGATCTGACCACGCCCTGTTTCCCTGTGAAGCTGTACCACTAGAGGCCAGAGAGAGGCGCTTGTTCTGTGTCTTGTCCCAGGTATAATGCCCCCTAGGGGTCTGTGGAGAGACTGCAGGGGGTCCTTGGTTTCCTGCTCGCCGACTTGTTTATTTAATTTTTGTCTTTCTTTGAGATCACAGATAAAAGCGGCAGCTCGGAGGGAAATGAAACAGCGCTCGTGTAGCGCGCGCTGCTTACAACATGATCTAAGAGTGTCGCCCACGTGTCGGAGCTCCCGACTAGATATTCATCAGGTTAGATATGCGGACTTATCGGGCAGTGTGAATGGAATTGTGACAGCAGCGACGAGCCAATGAGGGCGCTGAGGAGGACGAAGGCGAAACACGGGGAGGAGTTACTGCCTCCGTAATCATCACTGAACTGTAGAAGGAGCACTTCGGCCATTCTAACCGCATCAGTGGTGTGACATTTTGTTAGTGAAAGAAATGTGCCGGCTCCACAGTAACGAGGAGTGAGAGAGGAGAACACTACTGCTACAGAGAGACCTATGTCCTGTCTTAGCCTCGCGGGACTCCTTTCGCTGATGAGTCGTCGTCGTGTAAGATGTGCAGTACGACGTTGATCTGACTTTGAAAGCCACGTAGTGTGAACTCTGCATAAGCTGTTGAAGTATCACCCGATAGGAGGTCACCGGTGAAGGCTCCTGCTACGGCATATTTGGTAGCTAGGGCCGGCTAGCTAGTCTGCAGACAGCAAGCAGCTATCTAGATGTTATTCTGCTAACTGTAGGTTAGTCCTAGACAGCCTGTCAGTGGGGAAGAGTCTTACTTGTGTCCTTTTATTTGTAAATCTTTTGACTTCCCATTAAAGTAAGTCATTCACGAGAGCCCTTGTTAAATTCGAACTCAAAACAAAAACACAGCTCCCTTCAATTCCATAGGGTGCTCCTTCAGAAAATCCACCCCACACATTGGAAGCTCATTGCGAGTGCTAAGATACTGTTGTTGTACCGTATAATGTTTTACACCCGCACACAGAACGGTAAGATGGCAGACTGTGCAGAGATATTTGGTGAATTTGACAGTATTAGCTATTGTATTAGTTTACAATGGCTTACTATACCTTTTTTTTATGAATGTATTTAGTGAAATCCAACCAAGCTTCTAATGTGTGTTGTCTAATGTGTGTTGCCAGTTATGGGCGAGTGTACACTACAGACCCCTACCACGCTTTAGCCCCAGCCGCTGCTGCGTACGGAGTGGGAGCCATGGTGAGAACAAACACACACAGCCCTCCATCCACAACAGTGTTCTTCACACAGGACCCTGCAACAGGGTGTCTACAGGTCTCTGACAAAGTATTTGTTTTTAAAGTTACAGTCTGGGCTTAAATCGTAAATTTGGTTTTCAAATGTCTTGAATGATTCCAGCCAGGCAATGTAGAATGATATTCTCAGTTTGCTGCTTCTTGGAAAGAGTTAGTGGTGGTGACTGTAAAAACCGTAATGTTAAAACAGTAAGGTTATAAAAAAACACCTTCAGTGTTCAGGGAGTTGTGTTTAGAGTTGAATGTTAGTTTAATTTGAGTTGCATGTATGAAGTTAAAAATACAAAGATATGTAATGCATGGCATTCATGGCTCTTCCACCCACTAATGTATTTTTTAGCATATGCAGTGGGATCTAAGAGGAATTCATGGAGCTCGTTGACTTTTAAAGTTGTTTAGTCCAAGAAGACAAGGGCCAATATAAAAGCCAGTTAGACTTAATTTACCCAGTGTTTCCATAATTTTGATGTAAACGTAAAGGCTTTCAAACATTTCCTTAATGTCATTTTTTTTCATCTGTCTTTTTCAGGCTAGTTTATACCGGGCGGGATACAGCAGATTTGCACCCTACTAAAACATAAAGAAACACCCAATGAATTCCACGTTGCTCCATATTCTTTCCGAGCCCTTTGTTTGGAAGGAGCTCCCCTCCATTTTTCTGCGGGCGGACGATGGTGACAACCCATATTTAGTTTCTTTTTAGTTTTTGCTTTTTTTTTGTGCTTTTTTTTTTTGGTTAGTCATTGCCACATCATCAACTCAACTCAAACTGTACTGTTCAAAGTGACACGGATACAATGAAAGCTGCCAGTGGAATTTCCCACAATAAAAAAAAAGTTGGCGGACACTACATTCAAGACACACAAATACAGGGTATACTTAAAGACGGTTCAATTTCAAAACACTACAGGCAATGGAGGGAGAGAGACTGCTGTTTACCTTGGCGAATGGCGATCCTACATACTACAAGCCGTACTTTCTGCCAGGCTGCGTGCTATCACTGCCCCACCTCCCCCCAGCTAGCCCCTGTGTGCACGGTACCAGTCATTACACTATCCCTCGCCTTCCCTTGCACGCACCATCCATGGGCTGTCCACCCCACAGCATTATTAGCTCCTTGTATCCCCTGTGGCCAAGTGCACACACACACACACACACACACACACTACATTGTGACGCAGCATCACTTCGTAATAATAGATATTTTGGCCTGCTCAATGTGGAGGTGAAGGAGAAGAGGTTTCCTGCAATGTTGAAACGCGGAGCGCTCAACCTCCCTCACCGGGATCATCTCTCCACTTTAGAACTGACGGAAGCCACTGTTGCCCTGGTAACAGACCACTAACAACACAGATTTTAGTTTGCTGTTGTTTTCTTCCCTTTTCTGACATCATGATTGATAAATGATTGATAAATCAAAAAATTATGTTAAAGAAGTAAAAGTATACAACGTGAAAATGACAAGGAAAAAAGAAACAAGCGACATGCTTTTCTGCATTACCTCAGTTTTTTTAATTTAATCTTTCCACTTCCTGAAAAATAATATTCTTTGAAATGCCATCATGATACAATATGGACACCATAACACTATTATTACCAGTGATAACCCTTTTTTCTTTTTAAATTTCCCTCCCTATTGTCAGCGTATAAGTATTGCACCTTTCTATGAAAGAAAAGGTGTTTTCCGTTAAGTCTATGCATTTCTAATATGAAATGTATGTTTCTCCCTTTTGAGGATTTTTAACGCCTTACTGCTTGTCAAACAATTACTGAAGATTTTTTTTTCCCCTCCGTTAGACTGACAGACATTCCAAACATAGCAGCACTGCTGTGTTTGTTAATAGGTCAAGATGTATTTGGAACCATACGATTCTAATGGACTAGTTGAACTGTAAACCAGATTTGAACCGGTTACCCCCACATGGAAAGCTAATCATCAACGAGCTAGCCCCCCTGGCTTACGTAGTTACAAGCTTCAAGCAGCATTTCTGTGTTCCAGCGGTGTTTGAACCTAACAGAGCACAGTAGATGTCGTTCAACACACTAGATTAGAATACCGTACTATGAAGCTCAACAAAACTGGGATGTCTCTTTTATATCACTAATGTCAAGTACAGATAATTTGATTTTTATTGCAGAGGATGCGTTTTATGTTGTAATGATTTCCTGACGTGATTAAAAAACCAGTTGAATAGTCTGCTGGTCCACATTAAGCTGCAATATTGACCAAGCTCCATCCTGGTTTTGTTTGGAATGTTCTAGGCAGTGGAGGTTGCGTCATGGTCCATGCTGCTCTGTTTCTAGGTATTGAAGAATACCTTGTACAGACCAAGCGTCCAATGTACAATTATACCATATACTCTTAATTGTATTATTATGAATATTCATTTGTTTTCCTTTTTGGTTCCAAAGATTTTCTGGGGAAAGAAAGCACATTGTTTTGTTCAAAACGTATAAGATATTTTGATAGGTTTGCTTTTACTTGAGCTCATTTGTTTTTGTATTGTTATTTGTGGGTTAAAGCTGTTTTATTCCACTTTGCTTTAGCAGGTTGTTTGAAGAAACAGGCTAGAAAAATGTCATTAGAGCAGGACCTGAAGAGGGCCAGGGCTGGAAGAAGAAAGAAATGACGCGACAAAAAAAAAGTAGCATATATAGAGTTTCATAGCATATTGGAATCCTGAACTGCAAATGAAACCATTTTGTAGGTCCACTAAACAGATATATAGGCCCGCTCACACTTAAATCAATGCTGCACATTTTCTGCAGACGAGGAAAATCTGCTAACAGCAGCTGCCTGCACGGTTGTGAGGCGTCACGAGGGATGGTAGAGCGTTTGAGGGACATGGAGGGGATATTTGTGCACGGTCTCATTTTCCCCTCAGGGCCGAATCAGAGCTCCAATAGAAGTCGACGGCAAATTGGGAAACCTTTCCACACAATGTCGAAATTGCCTTCCAGTCCAGCGGAGGCCACATTAAACAATGGAGCGGTGTGTGGGCAGTTAGCACAGGGATACCGAGGCGGTGTTGGTGAAGGTGGGAAACAGAGCCATTTATCACGAGCTGACAGCGCTACAACCTCCACTCTAGCGGTCAGAACGCCAGGCATCACGCGCACCGCACGCCAGAGTGGGGGAATCCATAACAAAGGGTCACGCTACAGTTTATAGTAGATGTTCAAATGAGTATTTATGATCAGATCATGATGTTTATTTGTGCGATTTAGTTTTTTTCCTTCCGAGTATTATCAGATGTTTCAGAATGCATGTTTGTGTGAGGAAGACAGTGTGCTGGAGGGACCTTTCGTTGTGATTTATTTTACTTTAGCTTTTTGCATGAATTCAAATCCTAGTGCTGGAGGAGGGCAGGAAGCTAGGGTGTAGTGTCGGGAGGAGGAGGAGGAGGAGGGAAATCACCAAGTTGGCATTGGGGGCAATGAGATTTGGCGGTGCTGACAGCAGAGCGCTGTAATGGTCCGGCGGAGAGAAGCTAGGTGGAGGAGGGGGCGAGGTTTGGCCCAGAGTGGCGTTACGTAAAGCCACAGACCCGCTCACATTGCTCATGTACTCTGGCTTCCCTCTGCTCACGGTGATGGTCACCAGTCATCACATCACGCACAAGATTTTAATTTGGAGTGTCACACCTCCTGTTTTCTTTTCATGGTAAAAACAAAAGAAAACAGCGTCTCTATTGGAAGAGGCAGATTGTGTTTCAAAGACGAGAGGCCGGTGTTAAGATCAGTGGAGCTCTGCACCATGGCAAGCACAAGCCCAATCTGGCAGCTGTAGTCTGGTTCAAGGCTGTGAATGGGTATTATGGGGGAGGTTGTCAACAGAGATACTGATTTAGTCTTGCGTTTAGTGGCAAACCCGTGCATTGCAACTGATTTAGGTTGCCGTCTATGGGGTAATGTTGACACCCATGATGGTTTTCACTTGAATGGAGCTGATGAGGATGGAACTGAAATGGCATATTGACAGTATGCACAGGTGAAAGCAGCCCATGTTGAATCACAGCCACTGAATCTGGACCTCTACTCACTGCACTGTGCTCAAGTCAACCCAGTGGGAGATTTTGTACACGGATTTGATAGTGAATGGGTTCCAATTGCATGTAGATTTTTATTTGTTCACATGCTCATTGCTATATAAAAAAAGCTCATTTATCAGTGTTTTTGTTTTACGTGACGTGTATTTTTCTCACTTTTTGCTATTCTTGTGTCTGCCTTCTGTTTTGTTTTTTTCCTGTCTGTTATTTGAATGTACATAATAAACGGTTTGGTTTTTATACCGTCGAGTGGCTGGTTTTTACCTCCTTACTTTGTTGGTGTTCGTGTCTGTGCAGCGCAATATTTAGTAGCAGGAAGATAATTGTGTCCTAACCTGTAAATATGAGTTCGTGCTTTTTGTTCTATACAGTCTAAGGGGACGTCAGTTGTTCAGCTATTTGATTTTCATTCTAAAATATATAAATATAATTTTGTTAGGAACTGCCCATATAGGCCCATGCTTCTGAAATAATTTAGGAAGCATGATTTTATTTATATATTTCAGAGGCATTGGTTAAGCCTGTTTCACTAACAATACCGTTTGTTTTAGGATTTAGGCTAGGCTATGCCTTTTTTCCATCACCTTCTAGATGATACTTTAGGCCGGGGGAAATCTAGAACAATCTAATTGCATCTGGAATTAATGGTCGTAAATGGGTTGAAAATGGCAGAAACCTCATATTCTAACTAATTGCTCTAATGCACAAGAGGCCAATTGACAATTTCTTGGCATGCTATCTCCGAGTAATTGAAGTTGGATTAATATAATAGATTGACGGCCGGCTGATAAGTGGGTAAGTCTAAATACTGTATCCAGTGAAGAGAAGAATTGACCTTAGTGACTTGAGTCATTCACCGTTACGGAAAATATTCAGCGACATAAATGCAACATCACAAAATCATTAATTTCGAGAGCATGTAGTGAGTCTGTTTGCGTAGTTTGTTGTGTAGCAGCCTAAGACACATTTTCCAGGTTTTATACTACAGATTCAACTGATTGCAGGAATTCTGTTTTTATTCACATATTTTGTAAACGTATGTAGGCCTATACCTACATACAAGCAATGTCTGAAAACTCAACATTGCCACCCAGCGACTTTAGTCGTGTACTACCCCACAGCTGTCGCAGTTACTTGACCACTGTGTTTGCATTCGCACTTGGCAATGTTTTGAAGAAGCAAAGATTTGTGGTTAAGTCAAATGAAGCACCTTGACAAAAGGGTTGCAATAATAACCAAAAATAACATTGTCTCAGGACATTTAATTAAGTATTAACAATTCTCACATAACGTTATAAAACATTATAGTACACAAAGGAATAGGCCTATGGATCTCCAAGTATTCACATTTATGCTTGTGGCGTCCTATACTGGCGAATTCTTTTATCTAAACACCAGCAAACATTTCATACTAGGATCCTATCGGTGATGACATCAGTCCCCACTGTCCCCTCCTCTATTTTTGCCTCTTCTTTCTACTCCCATAACCTCTCCCATTCCCGCGTGCCTCCTCTCCTCCCATTATTCCCAATCTCCTCCAAACACACATGATTCCGCTTTGCCCTGCAGTTTGGCACCTTCAGACTGCCACTTTACACCGCGCACGCACGCACACTTGCACACGAACGCACACACTATCAGGCTCAATACACTCACCCTAGATTCACATCCACTAAGCAGTCCCTCGATGACGTCACACTACTGAGTGGATGTGATGCATAAGTCATCATTTTGTATAACTCTTGGCTGTAGCTTCCCTCTCTATATGTGATATTCCCCTGTATTCCTTCGATGGGCCAAACTATGAACCTATGGGGCTTTATTGTAAATAGTCTATGGCTGGTAGACCAGTATAGTGGAGTTGAACTGCTATAGGCCTACAGTGGAACTAGAAATGTGAGATTTAGTAAGGAAGATATACAGTCGTGGGTTTGACCAAAAGTTTTTAAGAACAATTTGTGTACAGCATGGATAATCCTCTACTCTACAAATGATTTTAGACGGGGAAAAAACACAATAATACATTTCAGAAATATTGTCCAAAAGCTCCATTATAGCCTACATAAAAATATATATTATATCCATGGTAGTTGAGATGGGTCAGTATCACTCACTTTCTTTGTGTGTGTGTGTGAGTGAGTGAATCGGCGTGATTGTGATCGATAAGCCATCAGTGCTTGTAGTATTCATCGTAAGGTTTGCCGATGGTTGTCTGGGGGCGAGGGATGGTGTAATCTTTGTCGGGGTCTATTTCCTGAAACACGCGCACACAGATGAATACAATGCCACATTTATTATCAATGCATTTTCTACCAGTGATAGACTGTGCTTCCATTAACCTTTCAATATGACTTAGCTATAATTGCCTGCAGTAGTAAAAAGGTCACAGTCCTTAATTACTGAGTTGTGAAGTTAGATTGTTAATCCTAATGGCCTATTACTCACTGTCATGGAGAATCCAGATTCGTATGGCGATCGCAGTGCTGGATCTATTCTTCTGCCTAAAGGGAGACACAATGATGCAGCTAGCTAATTATTTGTTCATTACACACTGTTTATCATATGGGTCCATGCTGAGCCACGCTGACAATGGAATTCAATCCATAATGTTTAAGAGTACCTCCTTATTTATCTATACGTTGGTGGAGTTGTCATTCGGAGCAAAGGAAAAGTATCGGGGCTGTATCACAAACCTCGGCTATTTGCTCTCTGCTGTCGACTGAGGCAAAGGGAGTTTGCTGCCTGTAGACACCCTGGTTCAACACTGTGGCTAATGAGAACAAGTTGTCATGACCTGGGCTAAATAGCTCTGTATCTACAGCCCAGCACAACCGTTGTTAAAGACGTTGTTTACAGCAACAGGGCTGTGAGCTTCAAATATTATACTGTATATATAAACATATCAAAAAGGTCTTCACGTCATCTCACCACCCCATCATAAAGCAGCCCCCCCTCCCCCCATCCCCCCTGTGTGAGCAGAAAGAGGCTTAGAAGTATTTAAGTGCTGATGTTCTCACCTCGCTTGTCTTCCCCGTCCGTCTCATAGCTCCTGTTCTCCCTCCCCTCCTTCAGGCCGGGGACGTCAGCGCTCGGACTGGTCCACCCGGCGAAGCTCAGCGGGGTGTCCTGTGACCCAGACTCCCCCCGGCAGAGGAAGACCACCTGGGCCAGTCCGTGTCCCGCCAGGAGGACCCACCCATTGGCCACCAGCGCCACGGCGATCACCGGGTCGTCCCAGGCCGGCCGGCGGGCCTGCATCTGGTTCCCTCTGGTCAACATGGCGATCCACACCACCCAGATGCAGGCGGAGAGGAGCAGCGTGAGACAGAGGAGCGTGGCCCTGGCCTGGCAGTGCGTGTGCGGGGCCTGGGTGTAGTCGTAGCTGTAGGTGCGGCACGAGTGGCCCAGGTAACACAGGGAGAGGAGCAGGGCGGCCGCTAGCAAGCACAGCACGTAGATCAGCAACATGGCGAACTCCGCCTGGCTGTACGCGCACGGCAGCTTGTCGCGCACCAGTACCAGCAGCAGCCACTGGGTGGCGATGATCACCTGTACGGCTGTCAGCCCCGCCGCCAACGCCGGCTCCCCCCAGCCCTGCGCCGCGCCGAAGCCCAACAGGGCCACGCAGCGTGCAAGCAAGCAGGAGAAGGCCAGGGCGAAGAGCACCCCAAACAGGAAGAGGCGCGTGGGGCACGTCTGGGGGGTCAGGCGGATGACGAAGGCGAAGGTGAGGGCGAAGATGCCCGCCGTGGCCAGCAGGAACAGCAGCATGGAGGCCGCCTCGCCCCCGCCCTCGCAGCCTTGCTGTCGCCGCGACGACGCGCAGATCCACAGCGACCAGAGGAGAAGGCCCAGCAGCAGGACGGCGGTGACGACGAAGCCCAGGGAGGCCAGACTCTCCACCACGATGCCCCACGCCGCCTGGCGGTCACACAGGTACGTGTAGGCCGGCCCCAGCCCCGCCCCGCACCCTAGCACAGCATTCTGGGAGGTGTAGTTGACATTCTGGAAATAGGTGGTGTTACTGGGAATTGTATTGATCGCCTGGCTGAGACTAGGGAGGGGCCCGTACAGGAGGAAGAGGAGGTGAAGGAGCAGGACCAAAGAGGATTTGTGTGTCTGTGCTACAACGGCCATCTTGGTTTTTGTAATCCCCAGGGGGATCAAAATGCCGCCTTTCAAGTGTGCCTGAATATGAATCCTTTGATGCGGAGGGCCTTTGTCTCCTGAAAGACATGACACACGCAGTTCATTATCAACGTGTGTCATCCAGGACTTCAAATGGAGCATTATGCTGACCTTCTTTCAACATTTCAACATGCCTCCGTGACTGGACGCACACAAGCCCAACAACAGGAATGGAACACAGCACCACAAAGGGAGGGAGAGCATAGCGTGAGAGAACGCGTTGAGTCTCATGACAACAGCAGTGACCGTCACAGCAAGTGCATGAGCATGCCAGGACAAGGGAGCGGACAGGGAGGCCAATGGAGGAATCGCACACAGAACACAGAGGTGGAGCTGGCACACAGGCAGCACAACAGACGTGAAAGACAAGGCTTCTAATCTACTCTATCAACGCCACAAGCCATGAGGGAGGGAGGGAAAGAGGGAGAGAAAGAGGGAGAGAGAGAGAGAGAGAGAGAGAGGGAGAGAGAGAGAGAGAGAGGGAGAAAATAGATATGCAGTGACCCAATATGAGAACTGAACACTGTGTATATATAGACAGTATATATATCCAGTATATATGGGAGAGAGAGAGAGAGAGAGAGAGAGATAGCTGATTATTTCCTCCAGGTCTTTATTCATATTCAAAGTTGACATTTAAACAGGCTTATCATTAGATAAACATGACCACGCTGCCATACTGATCCGTTTGAGTAGTAGGTAGAGAATATAGTCTACAGTAGGGGTTAAATAAACAGGCTATTGTATACTGTAAACTGAGTGTACAGTATACAATAACATTACATCTATATTATAGGTCCTCCTTGTAAAATTCAAGTTCCTCCATGTTGTAATTGGAATTTGTCAGTTTTGGTAAGGCTGGACTAATTTTTGACTATAGGTAGATAGTTGGTTCAAAATGTGGTAGCAAGGACATTTATGACAGATAATTGTCTGATGTAAAGTGCTAATGATTAATACATGTAGCACAAATAACAAAATAGTACGAGTGACATTATTTTACAGCCCTGCCAGTCAGTACGTTTATAAACACCCAACTACACAGTATTGACAGCAACAAAGTATTATCAGCAAACAGATACAACCCCTCTGGATATTCTGTGGTTTACAGGATAATTCATTAATATCAGTGCTTTCCCAAACATGTTGACCCCTGACCCTCGTAAAGAATGTCTCATAGATGGGGACCTCTATAACAAACCACTTAATAATATACAAAAGTCTTAAAATGTATTGAATACAACCATAAATAATCTTTAAAGTTTAACATCCTCCCCAGCCCAGTCAGTGGTCTCAAGCACAGTTTGAGAGCCACAGCTTAGCGCTATAGCGGGCCCTCTCTAAGTTCTTCTGAGGTGACCTACCCTTTCTCCTGGGGGGGTGTAAGTCAAGACTCCTGCTGCGAAGATTCACCGGACGTCGCTTCAGCAGCTCGTCATGCACCTAGTGCGGCCTCGTGCACGGTATTCCCGGGATGTGCTCATGTCTCTGACGGGCACGAGATGAGGAAGAGGGGGGAGAGGTTCAGCCTACGAGTTGGGAAGTGAGCAAAGAGGAGTGTTTTCAACAGGTTGAGCAAGAAGACTGCACCCCCACCCACCCGCAGTGATATCCTTTCTCTTTCCCTCTTCTATTACTATCTCTCTGTTCTCTCTCTCTCTCAATCCTACTGTCATATGAGGTGGGGCTCACACAAACCTGGAGGCAAGAAAGAGAGACAGACAGAGAATGTGTGTGAGAGAGAGAGAGAGAGCATTACATTCCTTCATCCCTTAGGCTATATTTGACCCTATTTCCCAATATCCTGTTCACCAGGGCAGAGTAGCTTTTCTCAGCGTCATAATTTAAAATTTTAAGCAAGACGTCAAACCCACTGTAGATGTGGAGCCTGTGGGACTAATCCTTCAACTGTGCCCTTGGCTGCTACCGGTGCACAGCAAAGAATAGAAGTCTGTTGACCACAACCCAACTGACTCAGTCGGAGGTTGTCAAGGCAATAACAAACCATTCGTCATGACAACAGTTACTGGTAATCACTGGTGAGCTTGATATTGATGTGGCAAGGTTAGCCTCGGGTGGAGGTTGCATCATAGATTGAGAATTCATTCATAGTCCCTTATACAAGCCTATACACAGCACTGCAATGCAGGCCTGTACAGGAATGCATGAGCGTTTTAGGGCGTGGAGTGAGAGATGAACGGTCTGCTCATGTGAAATACAGATTAACCTAACTTATTCTAACACAGTATGCTTGGTAACACCAGGTGGAACATGTAATGTATCCCATCCATGTGTGTTTTATAGGCGCCTGATGCCTGAAAGCATGAGTTGAAGAGCACTGAGAGATTTCAGGTAGTGCGTAGGGCCATACTGTGTTCCTACAGTGACTTCTAATAAGTCTGAGATGGCAGGAAACAGACCGTTATAGTCAAACATGCCTCATCAGCTACTGTTGGGTGTTCATGGTTATACCCAGAGCCATGGAATGAACAGAGTTACGCCATCTCCGTTCACTCCAGTGGACTGTTTTTTCACAGCAATGGCGGATCGTGGAGCCTCAAAATAGTTCCCGGAAGTTAACCTAAATACTAAAAGTGCCAAATATATTATATTTTAAATATAAATCGGTGCATTTGTTGACTACTAAATACCAAAAAATGAAGTTATATATCTGTATATATATATTTAAATTGCCCACCAAGCACTCCCGGGAACTATTGTGCCTTATGTTTAGCCTCTCCATGAACCATGTGACCGTTGACAATTTCAAACTTCCGTTGGCGTAACTTGTTATTTCCATGGCTCTGTTTATACCCAATGGCTGATAATTGACCTTTCACAAAAACCATTCTATGACAGAGGAACCAGTATCAATGAAACTGGGCTGGGTGTTGTTTTCTTAATTTTATTTATTAAAGTATATATATACTGTATGTTTCTTTTACTTTAGCATTTTGAGGTAGTAAGGTGTATAACAATATTATGATATTACTGAAATGAAACATTTTTTATTTCTGTGCCTATGGGCAATGGGTTACATAAATATAAATGGTTTAATTGGAAAGTTCAAATGTTGTATGGTATTGTTTAAGTGGTTGAATACATTTTCTTAACTGGATATGTTAATTCAGGACATGTCAGAACAAGTTAAAGACAGACGGCTATGCCATATTTCACAATAGTTACTTGGCAACAAGGTTTACAATGTATTTTCTTACATCGCAGTAACATCTTATAACCTCTTAACGTGACATCATGTTAGTGCAGCAATATGTGAGATTGCCCAGTATATATTGGATTTTTGAAATGTTGTGCTTTCTTTGGGTTTTGTTATGACATGAGGTGGTTTAATGTGGTTTTGGAGGCGTGGGCATGGTTAACTTTAGCTCTGTCTGTAAAGGGGTGTGGTTCGGTGAGGCTTAGGGACTGGAAACAGGTGTGGGACAATTATCTATTTACCTGTTCCCACAGTCAAGGAGCACAGGAGCAGACCAATGGAGAGCCCTGGTCCGTTACCGTAGCAGCTTGCCTAAAAACTGCACTGTGATCATCATCATCGATGGAACTGCATAGCACCTCCGGACTGACCAAAGCAAACAGAAGCCAAAGAGTTTGAGTGTGAGTGTGTGTGTGCGCGTACGTGCGTGTGAAAGCAACTTTTGTTTTACTGTATATAGCACTTTAAAAACAAAAGGTAGCCACAAAGTGCTGTACAGAAAAATATACGATAAATATACCAATCCAATATACCATAAAATCAACAATGTCAATGCCCGTTTTCGAAAGTGTGTGTGTGTGCGCGCGCGCGAGTGAGAGTGTGTGTTTGTGTGTGTATGGTTGTTGTCTGGTTCTTGTTTTCTTTAAAAATGAAATGTTTAGACGATCCAACACAAAGGATTGTATGAAAATGGAAAATAGACCACTTTTATTGCAGCTGTCAAGAAATACCAGTTCACAGTACATTTTCACTCATATTGTGTTTTGTGTTTTTTTCTTCTTGACTGGGCGCCATGTGTTGGGGTTTGTGGCCAGGAGAAAGAGAGAGAGTGTCCCTCCAACATAATGACCTAGAAATGCATTGCGGCATCAGTCTCACGCCCTTTGTTGTCCCTTGGTGTTCTTGGAGGATGACAAAAACTTAACAAGAAATTGTGAATGCAAGGGTTGTACAAGAACAACACATGTTTTCACACTGAAATACACATATTTACATTTCCACAGACTGACAGAGGCAAGTACAAGCTAGTAACAGCTTCGCTCGCGTCCAGTTGCCATGGGAGAAGAGGAGAGGGGGTTGTGGAGGTCAGGTCAGCTAAGTGAACTATCGTGTAGTGGGCTAAAACTAGAAGACAATGAAATGGGAGTCCATTATATTCTCGTCATCTCATTTCAATTGTATATTCTATACTGCAGACAGTATTATATGATAATAATAATAATAATAATACAAAAGCCTTCCATCCACTGGTGGAGTAACACGCGAGGTAGAGTGACGATTTAGTGGGTTGAATTAGTGGGTTGACGGCAGCCTTATCACAGCATGCCAGGCATGGTGTGTGTGTGTGTGCGTGTGTGTGTGTGTGTGGGGGGGGGGTAGGTGGATTAGAGAGGGGAGGGGTTCAGGCAGGGGATCTTAAATTATGCCGTATTTGGCCAGGTCACTGAGCTCCATGTCACCGAACGCTTTCCACGGGCACACCACTGTGATGTCTGTGCCTAGGCCTTCCATCCCGGGAATGTCGTCACCAAAATTGGGAAGAGGAAGGAAGGGTGAGGAGTGTGTTGCATATAATGTAGTGCAGGTTGAATGTAGATGTGATCAACTATTGAATATACTGTAGATGCTATATGAACTATTGAATATACTGTATTAACTCAGTATTGAATATATATATATATATATATATACACACACACACACACAATATGAACTCAACTTTGAATATACTGTAGATATCATGAATACAGTATTGAATACAGATACAATATAATCTCAGTATTAAATATAGATTAAATATGAACTCAACACTGAATATACAGTAGATACAATATTAACAGCACAGTCTGAAGAGAGGAAGGAGATATCTCACCCTTTCTTTCCAGGTTTGGGGGCCTTGCTCTTAAATGTACGGGTCTGCCTCTGCTTGAATTTGGGCGGTCCCTTCTTAGGTGTAGTGGGGCCAGCAGGAGGCGCTGCAGAGAGTGCGCTTCCCGCTGCAGGTGTGGCGTTCATTGCTGCCAGTGATTTCTACACAGACAGGCGGGTGAAGGGGGGAGGAGAGAAGGGAAAGATATGTTTGTTGAAGAATAGGGAAATTGCTTGTTTTAGCTCTCTCTCTCTCTCTCTCTCTAGTTTATGACCCTCTCCTTGATACTAATCAGGGACGATGTTGCAGATTTATCAGCCATATTAGCTGTAATCCCGGTCAGCATCCTCACAAGATCGGTTGTTCCTGTTAAACACTGGGCATGTCCTGTACATCCTGGAATCAACTTTTGCTTTTACAGTGTTTGGATGTTTTCATAGTTTCCAACAACCGTCCGTCGTTACTTCAGATATCAAGTTTTTACATATAGATTATGAATGAATGACGCTGCATTATCCTATCGGCAATAAAGTAATTGAAAGATGTCCTCCAGGGAGTTTACACATGTATGTGTGTTTAGGAACTGTAGGTCCACATGTCCCCCCCCCTCCCCCTCCAATCACATCCCATGTTCCCTGACACCTGATGCTGATAATCCTGTTATGGTAAAATCAGATGCAGGTAGAAAACACAGCTCAAGCATTTCTTTGGCAGCAACAAACATGAGGCTGAGCCTGAATTAACCCACAAAGTCAACCCCACCCCCCCCCCCCTTCCCCACCGGCCTTGTGTTTAGAGATCTCTCTAAGACGCTGTCTGAAGAGGATGGACGGCAAGATGGTACCCATCTGTTGACTTTTACCCTACAAGTAAATCTTTCCCCATTCCATTCATTCATGCCCACCCCTTTTCCTTTCTAGATGTTTCTAGGCTTTACTCTTGGAGATCCCTTTCCTGCTGTCAGCATTACTTATTCTAGTAATAGTTCTTAGCACATTTGATCTTCTGCGCTCCTGAACTGAAGCTTTAGGTTAAAGTCTACATGCACAATTTTCTTACACCTTTCATTTTCCAGCCGTTCATACAGGAATGACTGTATACAACTGAATGTAATCCCACATTTGACCAGCAATCAAAACAAACATGTCTTAAATATGAACATTTTCAATCAGGCACTTTTATATGTAGAGTCTCTCTCATTTATTACTACACAAACATATGGGCAATTGAATAGAAAGCTGCATTGTATAGCACTAGCAATTCTTCTAACAGCAGTATAAGATAAATTAAAAGATAAAGGAACATATTTTTAAAAATTAATTTACCTAGATAACCTTTACACATGCTGTGACATTCTCAACTAAGCACAACACAAGAGTACAGTAAGGGTTCAGTAAGGGTACAGTAAGGGTACGGTAGGGGTTCAGTAAGGGTGCAGTAAGGGTACAGTAAGGGTTCAGTAAGGGTACAGTAAGGGTATGGTAGGGGTTCAGTAAGGGTTCAGTAAGGGTACAGTAATGGTTCAGTAAGGGTACGGTAGGGGTT
>JAODTR010017086.1:0-13338 GCA_025399935.1 Amblyopsis rosae
CATGTGATTGTTGATTAGATAATTGCATTAATGGGAAATTGAACAGGTGTTCCTAATAATCCTTTAGGTGAGTGTATGTTTATATTTACTATGGTCCTTCACAACAATTTCCATCCATCCATCATCAACCGCTTATTCGTGGTCGGGTCGCGGGGGCAGCAGCTCAAAAAGAAGACCCCAAACTTCCCTTTCCTGAGCCACATTTACCAGCTCTGACTGAGGGATCCCAAGGCATTCCCAGGCCAGCGTGGAGATATAATCTCTCCACCTAGTCCTGGGTCTTCCCAAGGCCTCCGCCCAGCTGGACGTGCCTGGAACACCTCCCTGCATAGGTGCCCCGAAGGAATTCCTACCAGATGCCAGAACCACCTCAACTGGCACTTTTCACACAAAGGAGCAGTGACACTACTGCTCACTGAGACTTGGCTTCTCACATACTGCTGAAGGTCACAGACCGATGATGCTATCAGGACCACATCATCCGCAAAAAGCATCAATGAGATCCCCAGCCCAATGAACCGCAACTGCGATATCCTATCTATGAATATCACAAACAGGATTGGTGACAAAGCGCAGGCATGGCGGAGGCCCACCCCCAACTGGATCAAGTCCGACTTACTGCCGTGAATCCGTACACAGCTTTCGCTTTGGAAATACAGGGATTGGATTGCCTTTAGATTGATTATTCACAGGGTCTTTTAACAATTCTTAGTCTGGCCCCTCTCATGAGACCACTTGCCCCAGACAATACAATCCTCAAGTTCATAGGGGCACACAAACTCTCTACATGCTAAATTACTGCATTTATATATCACTTTTCTAACCTTCTGGCCACTCAAAGCGCTGTACAGGATCACTTCACATACCGATGGTGATGTCTGCCATGCAAGGCGCAACCAACAACCGGGAGCAGTTAGGGTTAGGTGTCTGCTCAAGGACACTGGATGAGGAGTTAAACGGGATTGAACCAGTGGCGCCTGTATCACCTGTCGCCCCGCTCTACCCACTGTGCCACTGTCTCCCACATGGTTTCTGTGATCTTTTATAAACAAAACATCGCAGCTTGTCCACCTTTCTAAAGTTTTAATATTTGGGATTTTAAAATCTTACAAATACTCAGAGGATGACATTTGATACTTCCAAAAAACTCATAGTCGAATGTCTAAAATTATAATAAGCAAAGTGGAATACAATATAATTTAAAATAAATATAATAATATATTGATTTTTTTCTCAAAAGATAGAAATCAGAATAATTAACTTACCTTCAGTAAACATTTGTAGTGTTTGCTTGTCCAATATCTTCCCTGTTGTGGCATCATAGATCACAAGTGTATAATTACCACCATCTGTCTTGCTGATGTTTCTTATACTATAAGTTCTCCTACTAAGACTAAATGAAGCCCTGTCTGGTAGAGGTGTGCTGGTAGAAACAATGTTATTGTTAACACTAAGTATAGTAGTTGTGTTGTGATACAATTTATATTTCCCAGCCTGTGTCTTCAGGTGTAGTCCCACAGTTCCTCCTAGAGCTCCATAGCACTGAGCCTGACTGAAGTCACATGACGTCTCCCAGCCTGGAAATAAACAAGACCTTGTCATACAGGTCTCTTGATGCACCAGATATTTGAATGGCCATTTTAAAACTTTGCAGTATGTCTTATATGTATAAAGGGTGAACTTATATAAATAATACTTATTTCAGTATGATTATAAAAAAATAGAATAGAGAAAATAATTAGTGAACTTTGTGACACAGTGAGATAGAGACACTAGTTAGTAATGTCTCTGTCTCTGTGGTATCTCTCTCTAATTCTTATGAGGTTTCCATAGACTCAATAACTACATTATGTAAAATGTGCATTAGGAGTGTGATCTTGTTTATCTCACCATGAGCTGCTCCTGCCAGCACCACCAACAGTCCAAACACAGCCTCCATGTCTCTGCTTCTCTTCACACCAGCACTCTGTCTCTATCATATATAGTATTATTTCACTCTACACAAAACCTCCATAAGCTAGCTTGAACGGACTTCTGTATGTTACCATTGCCTATGAAAAAGAATTGGCAGTTAAACAAATGTGACGAAACCAACGAAAGGAAGTGTTAAGCAACTTTTCACATCAAGCACAATCTTTATAACTGCCTTCATGTATAATATCAGACAGAGAGGTTCATTTTAACATTGGTTTATACTAGAACAAGAAAGGTATAGAACAACACTATTATTCGCTATAATGTGCTGAGGTTTCACTGGATATATTGATTGTTTGTTCACATCTGCCTATAGTTTTCCTCAAAATAGCCAACCATCACATGAACCTGGGTTTACAGCCAAGAGGAATTGATTTATTGTTTAAATGTATCCTGGAATCATTCTACATAATTGAAGACAACTGTTCAAGATTGCAATCTACTGTTTCAATCACTGAATACATATTTTATTCTTATGAATCACCAAAATAATGTTATGCTCAGCAAACAGTAAATGCACAGTAAGGCACAGTACAGTCTTTCACAACAAAGTGTAAGATACTGTAGGCTGCCATGACATTGTTACATGCTGCACTGATGTCATGTAAACACACACACACACACACACAAAACAAATGTAATGTAATGAGTTCTTTAGAGCATTTGTAGAAGAAGAATCATTCATCAATAAAATATAAACATCGGCAAAAAATGCCTGTAATTTGTGTTCCTACTGAATTCTTCAATCCATTGGTGGAAAGCATCCAGAAGACTTTGCTAGCATGCTAGCTGTATGGCATACAGCTAGCATGTGAGTAAGGGACACTGTCCCTTATTTACGTCTGCTCCACTCTATATCCTGTTGGACATGGTCCTAGTGTTAAGTCTCCTGAAGAAAGACTTGGTCTTGGACACCTTGAGCCGCTTTTTCTTCCTCTCATGGTGGTAGTCATGGCACACCCCTCCCCAGTCGTCCTCCTCTTGCTCCTCCACCCAGGGTTCCCAGGCTCCTCCGTTCAGCTCTGGGTCAGCCCGGGGGTCCTCCAGGGGGTACCTCACTGGCACTGCAGTGCGGTTGTAGAACACCAGCCTGGCCAGCAGCTCCTTGACCACGTCGGGCCTTTGCTCAGCCAGGTCGAGGCGTTCGTAGGGGTCCCCGCTGATGTTAAACAGCCACACGGACTTCTTGGGCTGGGCGTAGCGCTCCAGGTTCCACCAGCCCACCGGGAACCCCGGGAGCAGCTGCGGAGGGGTCCAGTCTCCGTAGCCAGGGTCCCCCGTCAGCAGCTTCCAGTCCCCGGCGCGGATGGAGGCCTGGACGGCCGTGTTCCAGATGCCGTAGCCCCCCTGCAGAGAGCCGGCGTGGGCCCGGTTGTACAGCGGGTCGATATTGTGGAGGATCTCCAGCCGAGGGGAGCCCTTGCCCTCGCTGATGGCACCCCACACGTCATAACCGTCCAGGCCCTCCGCCAGAGAGACGTCCCCCCCTGCCAGTCCCACCAGCGTGGGGTACCAGTCGGTGATGTGCACCAGGGCCTTGCTCACCCTCCTCTTCCTCCTCAGGAGGGGGCTGTGGACGAAGCCCAGGCCCCTGACGCCCCCCTCCCAGTAGGTGCCCTTGCGGCCCCTCAGGGGCCAGTTGCTGCCGCCGGAGAGGGGCTGCCCCCCGTTGTCAGTGGAGAACACCAGCACGGTGTTCCGGTAGTAGCCGTACTTCCGCAGGGCGTAGGTGACGTTGCGGACCGCCTCGTCCAGCGCCGACACCATAGCGGCGTACTTCCGGCGCGCCACGTTGCCGAGCGCGGCGTGCGCGCCCCCGTACTCCCGCGGGAACTGCAGGGGCGTGTGCACGGCCTGGAAGGCGAGGTAGATGAACAGCGGCTGGGCCAGGGGGTCGCGGGACGCCAGGATCCGCCGCACCCGCTGGGCGTACAGGTGGGTGGAGTACTTCCCCGCGTGACCCCACGCCAGAGACTCCCCCTCGTGGAGGTCGAAACCGCAGGAGCCGGGCCCATCGCAGGAGTCGTAGGTGTAGTAGTCCACGCTGCCCGTCAGCGAGCCCAGGTAGCTGTCGAAGCCGCGGCGCGTCGGCAGGCAATCCTTCCGGTAGAAGCCCAGATGCCACTTGCCCACCATGTGGGTGGAGTAGCCCATCTGCTGCAGCCTCTGGGGGAGCGTGACCAAGTCCAAGGGCAGGCAGTTGGGCTGCCGGTGACGGATGATGGAGTGCTGCAGGCCCGTATGGATCTGATACCTGCAGAATGGTATAAAGTCAAAGAGAGATAATTATGAGGGGTGACAACCAACTTTACAGGAGGGCCAATCTAAATTTGAAAATCACAAGAGCCTTTTTGGCACCGATGTTTAATTCCATTTGTTATAAAAGCATGGGCCCATCTGATGACAATATGAACAAAGCATTACATACAGATTAACAGACATAACAACCTATTGTGATCTAAATAAAAGTACAATATAAAAATCCTTACCATAGGCTTTCCCAATATACATTGTCAATGCCAAAATGGCCGTTACAACCTTTTGGCACTATGTTGTTTCCAAAATGAAATCCAAATTGATTAAGAATTCACTTGTGCGCTTTTGGCAGTAGAAAGAGCTCATCAAGAGCTTTTATTTCGAGGGGTGAGAAATTTGGAAAATTTGGAAAGCATGTGGTAAGGATTATTAATTTATATATTTATTTTATCACAATAGATTGTTATTTATTTAAAACTGTATGTGATGCTTTGTTCATATTGTCATCAGATAGGCCCATGCATTAATATGAAATGGATGAAATGTTGGTACCAAAAAGGTGCCTGTGAATTAAAACCTTTTTGTTTTGGGCCTCCTGTAAAGTTGGAGAAAAGGAGCCCTCTGGTTCTCACCCGTCGATTATGAGTGCACAGATGTATAAATAACAGTAGGAAGTTAAGCAGTAGGAAACCAAAAGGAGAAGTGTGATTTAACAATATTACTGAATCAACCTTTTTGTTGGAAAAATACTGTCAGAGGACAGGGTTTTGGCTAGACTATCACCAGCCTATTACTGTATGTCTAATACTACAAAAACTATTAAGAATATGAAAGTCAAGATATGAAGAGTTCACATGCAAAAATCTCTAAGTCCATCTGACAGTACAGTACATGCATTTTGTTTTTTTAATTGGCAATATATAGTTATATAGTTATATAGTTAGTAAGATTTTTCAAAATATATTCAGCGACATTATTCAAATGACAAATGACAAATATTCATTTTCATTGTAATAAAGTTGAAATTAGTGAACCCAAATATAGAAACCTATATTGCTGTTTCAAACATTTCAGTATTTCATTGATGGTGCAAGAACGTCTAAACCATCAACATGGGCAATTACCCTCCTCCTTACAACACGCTGCTCCATTCTCCTGGCCTTATTCATCACGTGCACAGGTTGTATGTTTCAAGCACAAACAGTGAGCTCAGTGTAGTCGGGATCCAGGTGGTGCAACAACACCAATCAACGACTACCCTGTGTCTTTTACCATATTCCAAACACAATGCGCTTCACCTTACCTTCCGGTGATGAACTGACTCCTGGAAGGGGTGCAGATGGGTTGTATGTAATAATTCTCAAGTTTCACTCCATCCGCAGCCAGTTTATCCAGCGCCGGCGTCTTGATGTCAGAGCTGTGGTAGCCAATGTCGTTGAATCCCTGGTCGTCCGTCATGATGAATATGATGTGAGGCGGTCTCGGTGCTGCAATCTTTGGACCAGAATCGTTCTCTACCTTATTTGGGCTCATCCAGTCCCATGTGAGGTAACCGAGGCTTAGCAGACTCATTACAGAAAAGCCGGTTAGAGCTGGAGTTGCCATGGTGTTCCGCGCTGTCCGAGTGAACGGGGTATTTATTACTCAAACTCTCGACGGCAATTCATTTTGCAGCCAGGTGCACGTATGAGTGTTCGCTTCCCAAGTGGTCTTGCTAGTCCGATTGCCTTCCTTGACTCATTCAAATGAGCGCACAGCTGTCGCACCCCACACCCCTACACACACTTGCCCTTGTAAACGTTTGCCCCCCTCAGTATGACTGAATGTGAATTACATTCACAGTCAAAAAGCATGTCCTCCGTGCCGTATTATCCACGCATGCCCTTTCACTATAGGCTAGCTTAATAAGCTATAACCAAGCCTATATAGTCAGATGTGAAGACATTCCTTTAAAAAATTACCTTACCTTGCTGTCTGACCTGGTTTTTCTGTGAGTTACAGAGCTCTACAGAGTCAGTAAAACGTGGGGGAGATTTTTTTCTCCGGGACCCCTATAGATACAATCACAGACAGTGTTCGCCATTCCACTCAGCTCACAGACTCTCTTTCATTATTCCAGCTGTTTTATGAGAGAGTCGAGGAAAGAGAGAGAGAGCAGATCTGGCACAGACAGGAGCCGCTGATAACATCTCCAACCGGGAGTTAAAAGAGCCACTTGGAAACAATGGAGACCCAACGAATTTCTGCAAAACCACCACCGCCATCAAACAATGAGAAGGACACAAGCTATTTTTTACACTATACTTAACTGAAATACGCTACGCTTTGCTTGAGCATTAGAGAAATGAATAGTAGTTTCAAAATTAACTTAATTGTACTTTTTCTAAATGTTCACAGCTGTTCACTAGACACGGTCCGATAAGGTCAACCAGGCATGGCAGTTTGAGCTCGTGCCGAGCTTGGAGTCAGTCATACACACCACACTTGTCAAACATTAATAAAGCTTTGAATGCGAGGGTTGGAGGTGGAGGCTAAAGGAAGTTTGAGACCCCCACCCCATTCCTCTCTCTTTCCCCACACACACCGCCCCAAATAAAAAGGTGCATGGACCTGTGGCTAGGGATGTTTGCTCAGCAGCAAAGGCGTATTTCTGTAGCGCTGGAGCAATGCCAGTCAGATTGGGGAACGTTTAAGGCAGAGAGACGGATTATGGAGCATGTTGCTACTGAGGTTTACACCCTGCTGTTTATTTATGAGGTTTTCTGTGAGGGACAGGTTTGTGCGCCTGATCTTGTGAAGGTCTAAGCAAAAGCCACTGAGAAAAACAACCTTGCCTTATCAGCCACTCGAGTCTAGTATAAAACACAGATAAGAAATTGGAAATTCACGTCGGCAGGAAGTCAACATAGCACGTACATATTTTTTTAAAGTAGAGAAACACAGAAAACATAGTAGAAACAGCCAACCATGGTGTTTACAAAGCTGTTTTATATTGCTGCCTGGTGAAGCCTCTAGGAATGGACCGTGTCATATTAGATATCGTTCATTGAGATACAGGGAGGAATATTACGAAATGTTTCGTGACTCATTTGTTTTCTATTCGTTTTCTGTTGGTTATGAAACTGTGGAATGCACCTGCAGTTGAAAAGGTCAACAATGGCACCCAGATTAGGGAACACACAGACTACTCACACTCACACTTATGGTTTAAGAATAATACATACTTGAGTAAAATGACATATTGTTATAAATGTAAATTCTTTCTGCACATACATTCATGTAATGTATAGTTTAAGCCTTATTTACACAGTAAGTAATTACAGAAAGTAGACTTGCAAGGTACCTCTCTATCCCTTTCACCATTTTGCGAGATCAAATCTTAGATGAATCATTAAATTAACGACAAGCAATAATGAGTTGAGAAGCTAATGGTGGAGGAAGGGAGGTTTCACTGTGTGTCCACAGCTGTTGGCTTTGGCTGAAGGAGAAGTGGTGTTATTGCGTAAGGCTGCGGCCCTTCATTGGGAACACTACCCCTTTCTACATCAAGGCAGGTCTGCCAGTAAGCCTATACCCCCACTACCACCGACCCCAGTTTTCTAATCTGAGAGACTGGGTGGAAGTATTCGTTTTTCTCACTGTTTAACCTTGACCCATTAGAGCCAATTCATATTTTTCCTTTACAACTACTTTTGTTTCACATCTCAAAATCAATTAAATGGTAAATGGACTGTATTTATAAAGCACTTTTCTAACCTTCTGGACACTCAAAGCACTTTACAGAATTGCCTCACACCATTCACACACACATTCATGGCAACTGCTGCCATGCAGGGTGCAGCCAGCCACCAGGAGCGGTTGGGGGTTGAGGGTTGGGCATCTTGCTCAAGGATGCTTACAGGTAGGTCAACACCGGGGTTCAAGCCCATGACCTTCCAGCTGTGAGTCCCACACCCAGACCACTAGACCATGTGTTGTCATATCTCAAAATCATTTATTACAATTCTATTTTAATGTATTTGTATTTAAATCTGCACTGTAAATCCAGACTAACATTCTCTCTCTCTCTCTCTCTCTCTCTCTCTCTCTCTCTCTCTCTCTCTCTCTCTCTCTCTCCACATATTCAGAGGGAGGACCTCACAGGTAAAGCCAGGAATCCAGGGCACCAGGGCTTCTGAGATGGCTTTGGCTGTTGAGGGCTGTTTAACTTGGCTTTATACAGTAGCTACAGCCCTTTACACACATCACCTGGCCAGGAAGGACAGACATAACACCTTAGTAGGCACTCTCTATGAAGCTGTCTGCCTGGACTTTTGTAAGGTGTGTGTGTGTGTGTGTGTGTGTGTGTGTGTGTGTGTGCGTGTGTGTGCGTGTGTGTGCGTGTGTGTACAAAGCTATACAAAAAATACAGAATTTGTAGACCCTAACTCTAGACAAATTATCTGGCCTCTAGTAATAACATATCTGGTATTGCTATAGTTAATAACCTGCCAAGTGTTTGAAACAGAGTGCCATTTACAAGGTATAACCTGTACAAATAGACCTTATAATTTGCCTTTTATACAATCAAAATCTGCTGGACTTGATTTGGTATTTTTTTGTCTTCCAAGAAATACTGTATAATACTGTGTATTTCTTGGGGGAAAACTATGTATTTCTTTGCATTTGTGCTTGGCGTTTCATCTGCATTGACTTTAACTATCTTATTCAGCACACATAATGATAACAAAAACAAGAAGAGAAAATCCATATTTAGTTCCACAGACCACCAAGTTTTTATTTTTTATAATGTAATCACTGTGTGTGTGTGTGTGTGTGTGTGTGTGTGTGTGTGCAGGTGTGTGTGCATGTGTGTGCAGGTGTATTTTTGAAGAAGTGATAATGTGGTGAATGGCTGGTGAGAACTACTACACATTGCATTCTTTTCTTGGTTTTGCTCCATGAATAAGTCTCTTTGAGCCAATTGCAGCCTGTGGTGTCTTTCAATTCCTTTTTAAGGCTACCTGTTGCAAAACCATTTACTGTCTAGACCAGAAGATTGCAAAAAGATGCCCATAATCACACAGCCAAAAACATTACAGAATTGCACTGCATTACAAAACACTATAAAAAACTAAAACTAAACTATAAAAACTATATATATATTGTGTCATTTTGCATATAATTTCCTGCTAAATGCAAAACAGCAATCCGTTGTTATGACAAGATAATATTACTATTCATTACAATTAATAAATCATATTACTAATTTTCTTTAATATAAAGTGCAACGTTATTTAAGCAGCGCGGACTTGGTTTAGAGGCTGCAAGCCTCTGTGAAAACGTTCTGAGAAGAGTGTAATTACCAACGTCGGCAGTGAGGGGCAGCAATAATCTACGCCTAAAGGTGTCCATTATGCTGGAACCTCAAGGAAAAAGAAGAAGAGTAGATGGCTCACTACAAATCCCATAATGCATAATCAATGGACTATATATATCCGCGGTTCAAAGTTGAAGATCTAAACCCGCGTGTTGTTGTGTGTTCTGTCCGGGGAGATTTTCGATTTTAGTACTTCCTACGTGTTTTTAATCGGTTGTTTTATATTATTGGGTTTGGTTTTGCATTTCGAAAATGCCTGTCAGGACGACATCAAAGCACGACAATTTGTTATATTTGATACATCGTCATTTAAAGGAAAATGGTTTTCAGAGTGCTGCAGATGAATTGCAGAAACATGTTCCACAGGTCTATACAGTCATCTATCTATGCTACTTTGTTTCTTTTTACTCAGAAGTGTTGTCAAGAATATGGCAGGCTTGTTTTTTTTCTGAAACAAATGTTTAGGCTATTGTAGTGACTTCTGTGTAGCAAGTGATTAACTCTGATGCTTATCAACTGATGAGGCGTTACATTATCATCAGTTTTCTTTTACTTTTTCCAGAGGAAGCCAAAAGTGTCAGCATCAATATTGGAAATATACAGTTCTTGGTTGGAGTAAGTGAAGTCTTAAGCATTCCACCCCGTCAATAAAATCCCCCAAAACAAAACGTATTGCTAGTGGTGGTAGTGGTGACTGTTATGGTTTCTGTCGTTTCTTCTTGTCCTAGTAAGCATGGAAAAGAAGCTGAACTCACAGTGTCTCCTAAGAAGCGACCATCTGATGCACACAAAGAAATGACACCATCTAAAAGTATCGCCACACCAGCCACTGCTGCCCAGAATCAAGATGAGAGTTCAGAAACCGATGATGTATTGAGTCAGAGTCTTCTCCCACAGGTAAAAAATCTACTTAATATAACATTGAACTGATTCACACAGGGTAATAAGGCAGTTTTAATAATGGAGCATATGCTAACCCTGATAGAGCTGTTCTTCCTTAGTCACTTGATTTGCATAGGCTAGTGGTTAAACTGAAAATACATTTGAGGTTTTCTGTAACTTTGAAGGCATAGAGTGGTATAAGTTGTTTACCACGTCAATTCAATGTTATGTAACCTAAAATACAACAAAGGTGAACTGAAAATATTTCACAGTATAATCATCTTTTTTCTAGCATCAAATCCTGATTTCTGTTCTCACTTGAATGACATTTTATGTTGTCTTCATATCAGTTATGGATTTGTCTTTATACTTACAGTATCTGTTGCTACATGTACATGTGCTAAATGTTGCTGTATGTATCAATACTCTTATCATCTCACACCTGATGCTGGTAATATTTGAGTTATACCTAGTAAAGTTATGTCTTCTGCACAATTACCATAGAAACTTTTTTTTACTGTGGCAAGTTACTAAACTTCCCCTCCTGGATCAATAAAGTATCTGCCCGAGCTGATCCAATCCTCATTAAATTAAAGGCAGATGTACTTCCTGACGCCAAGACTCTTAAGAAGAAAGGCTGCGGTACTTCAGATCAAAAAACTGTGGTTGCTGTGTCATCAGCTGGTACGTAGCCTAGGCTCCTATCTACATATCGACTAATTTACCTGGCCTTTCTATTTCCTTGAAGCTTGTTAGGATATTATGTTTTGCATCTGTTTTGCATCACCTGCCTATGTGGCTGATCTACTTCACGTGCACTCATCAGCTCGCTCGCTCAGGTCAAAGAACATAAATCTATTAACAGTCACAGGAACTCGTCTTAAGACCCATGGTGATCGAGCTTTTTAGGCTGTTGCAACCAAACTTTGGAATGCTCTACCCTCACCACTAAAGTTTACAGTTTCTACTGGGTCCTTTAAACAGATGCTTAAGACACACTTGTTCAAACAGGTACTTGGCCAAGGCATATGCTTTGAATCATGCCTGCATATATATATATATATATATATATATATATATATATATTAGTTTATTATCATAGGTTTATATTTTCACTTTTTACTGTGAAGAACTTTGTGACCCATGTCTGTGAAAAGTGCTATACAAAGAAAATGTACTTTTGCAATTTTATTCCAGTTACATGCTAACAACCTTTACTTCATCTATTTATACTATGTCCTGCTGATTTCATGTTTTTACCAAATGAACGTTCTTAGTAGTACTGTACAGTATATCTAGCACTAGTGTTTAGTGCATGTTCCAAAATAATGTTTAGGTTATGACTGTAGTGTCATCATATGCAAATGCTGCATCCACAATTGTCAACTGTGCAAATCGTCAGTTGCTTTGGTTAAGGTGTGTTCCAAAAATGTTATTCATCTTACATTCACTCCTCTTTCTAGAAATCACAGCAACACCAAAGGGAAAAAAGAAGTCAGACTCCACAGCCGTAAAGAAAACACAAACGCCAAAAAAGGAAAAGGTGATTTATTTATTTTAATATAACAAATATTTGTAAAGTGACACAGCTAAACTAAGCTGTCCTTTATAGTCTGTGCCAGCCAAAAGGAAAATGAACGACAGCAGTTCTGCTGAAGCTCCCGTCAAGGTAAAGAAAGCAAAATCCCTGCTACCTGCTATCACACAAGATGACGATTCAGACTCTGACAGCAGCCTGGACATTGAGAAATGGAAGAACCGCGCACTTCAACTCTCTGGTAAGAGACCAGTCGTAGTCTGGACTGCGTCCCGGCAATTCACAAAGGATGCACAATACGTCTAATTTCCTATTACAATCTGAATAACTCTGGTGTTCTGCAATTTAAACCTCCACTTTGCACTGCTGCTAGAGCCAGCTGTAGTCTTTCTGTGTCCACTAAAGCTGCACCACTGTGCCAGAGGCTGTTTCCTCTGACAGCTCAACAGTTGCAAAGCACACTGAGTGGAAGAGGGGCAGGGTGAGCAGTGGCTCATTTGAACTTAATCAATCGTCGTCAAGTGTTTTCTGGTGGTGATATGAAATTATAGGTCTAGCCCAACGCCCACCGAAGGCATCCAAGCGCGTCAAGAGACGCCAACATTTTAGAACTAGTTTAACGGGGCTAACGATTTGATGATGATAAATTTAGTCAACAATTTTATTAAAATGTTTGTGTTAATACAAATTTACCAAATCTGATTGAAGTTTATAGTCTTTTTTGTTTTTGTAAATGTTATTATTAAATATACTTATTTCTGTCTACAGAGGCTGATGTAGCGAAGATTGAGACCTTTAATGCTCTCTCGACTGAAGCCAAACCTAGGAAGCCTAGAGTCAGAAAACCCAGGGCCAAAAAGACAGAGCAGAATGGGAAGACAGCTGAAAAGGTGGAGGAGAGACCTGAGCCCACGACACTGCCAAAGGCCAGAAAACCCCGAACCAGCAGGGCTAAAAAACAGACATCATTGTCCCCTCCAACCGCTCCCAGTCACGCCACCGCCATAGCTGATACGCCAACGTCCTCCACTCCACCCACACCAAAGCAGACTGCAGAGAAGGACAAGACGGAAGACAGGGTGCCCAGTGAATATGAAACCAATCAAATATCACCTATACCCAAGAAGAAAAAGACGAACAAGAAAAGTGCTGAAAATGAGATGGACGTGAATACAGGCAACATACTGCAAGATGGGGCAGAATTAGAAAAGCCGGAGGAGAATGATAAACTAGTGGAGAAGAAAAAGAAGAAAAAGAAAAGTGCTGAAAATGAGATGGACGTGAATACAGGCAACATACTGCAAGATGGGGCAGAATTAGAAAAGCCGGA
>JAODTR010017086.1:13438-25946 GCA_025399935.1 Amblyopsis rosae
GGAGAATGAGAAACTAGTGGAGAAGAAAAAGAAGAAGTCAAAGGATTCTAAATTAGACGAAGGGGCAGATAGAAGTGAGCCGATAGAAGATAGAAATGAGCCTGACCTGATAGCAGAACATATTCATATTCCTGAAGAGGGGGACATGTCTGATCCAGTAACTGTAAAAAAGGACAAAAAGAAAGGGAAGAAGGATAAAGCAATAAAAACTATTCCTGTTGAGGAAGACAGTCCTTTGATTGCTGAAGTAACAAGCTGTCCAACAAAGATGAAAAGTGAGCAACACGCGAACGCTTTGCTCCACATGGTTTGCCATCTTTAACTGGATTTAATTTCTATATTTTATATTCCTACAGAGAAAAGGACATTAAACTCAACTGAAACATCAGTATATACCCAAGAAATCGTACCTGTACAAACCCCTCCAGCATCTCTAAATAGTACTAAGAAAAAGGTATAAACATAAAACACAATATCCAGCATGTTTAATAGTTGAAAATTAATTAAATGTTTTAGAAAATGTACCCACTAGCTTACATATGCTAATACATTCATGTTATTTCTGACAGAAAGCAAAGCCGAAGAGCAAGGAGTCGTGAAGTTGTGAATCCTTATCCTGTCATAGGAATGAAGAGAACACCGGCTGTATGATTGATAGATTAGCAGTGAATAATGTAGAGACAACTTTTTAAATGTGTTCTTGTATGGAGCTGTTGACCCACATGGGATCACAGGTTTTGTATGTATTGAGTATGCGGTATCATTTGTTCTCGACCACTGATGTAAATAATTTTTACTGTTTGTCATTTTCATGGCATGTTTTCAGAGACTGTCAGACTGATGTTATGTTGGGTGGTCCCTGTACATGTGTAACTTAAAATAGTGATTGATGGAATCAAATCCAATAATGTTTTAATAGAGAAAAACTTTTATGGGTTTTTTATTCAAATACATTAATCTTAAAGTGTAACTTCATCCCCCAGCTCTGAGTCTGATATGGTAACACCCACTGCACAATTTTGATAAATGCTGACAATATAATAAATTAAAAATGCGATGATTCGGGGGATGGAAGGGGAAGAGAGTCTGGTCAATCATATCAATGTATTTACAGCTCAAAAAGCAGATTTTATAATGCAGTTACACTTTAAGTGCTCAATCCAGGGTACCCACTGGTCATAGAATTTCTGGAATATAATTTGTCACAGAATTGTATACTTTGTTTGGGTGAAATCAGAGACTATCAGGGAATTTTAATTGGAGCATGTTTACGTATTTGTTTTTGAGAGGCCTTAACAAACATGGCTAATGTGCACTCTTAAATGCCACATTTTCAGTGACATGAAGAGCCACATGCACATTTAAATAAAGAATGTCTATGTTATTTGAGAGGTTTTTAGAAAGCTTAATCTGCATGTCTACCAGGGGATGAAGGGTAGGCTGTGCACTACTTGGGATAATGGGATTTTGAAAGAAATCGAAATGTTTATTCATGACATTTATTATTTCTGATGGGATTATTCATTTGTCAGATGTAATATGCTTTATATTACTCAAAAAGTTCTATTTAAAATTGTACATCGGCATTGTTTTAATATGTTCGTAGTAGTAGTTACCTACTGCCTTCTGCAGAAGTCTGGCATGTCCTCGTATTTTTATTTCTTCAACATAGGTCGTAGGTCATAAACGTTGTTTCTGTGGGCTTTATCGCGTCACCATTCTCGCTCTCTCTGAAGTTCACAGACTCTGCTCGGCTCTTTTCGACACATGCGTAGTCCGCGTTACTGTCCCTGCAAGCATTACATGGTTTGGCAGGGAAGGCACCGTCACTATTTTACCCTGGTATCTCTATCGAAGGCTAAGCTTGATGGGGGCGTGGGTATGCCACTCTCCATCAATCAAAACAGGTTCTGTTCAACTAGACACCTAGGCTAATATAGAACTATGAAAAGCATAGCAAGCTATGGACGAGTCACGTACCAAAGTAATTGTCATAGTTAAAATGGGTTTCCACCTCATAACAGGTTGACTGACAGTAAGGGCAGAACAGTATGTTTCCAAAAGGAATGGTAGGCCAAATGTCCTATGTACTAACCAACTGTCTCTCCTGCCATGGAATCCCATCATCTGAAATTGACTTTTTAGATCCTTGGTGAACAACACCTTGATTTCATAGCAGAGAATAACCTGTACTGTTACTGAGGCATGGCTGAATAACACCAATGGTGTATCAGCACTGATTGTGCTGATAAACCATTGTGCTGATGTGTTTCAGTGTCCCCTGATAACTAAACATTACAATGCATCTGCTATTGCTATTGCACTGCTATTCTCTCCACGCAGTTGGGAGTCCAAGGTTGTCAATATGGGTGAATATACAGTGTATATAAAAAGTCTACACACCCCTGTTAAAATGCCAGGTTTTGTGATGTAATAGAATGAGACAGATAAATCATTGTGAGCCATATCCAATTGGAAAAAAAATTAAATCTGCAAGAAATAAATTAATTTCTTGCTGATGGCTGTTATTTCTTCTTATCCTTGGTTGTCATAATTGTATAGCTATGGTTCATCATATCCATAAGAATGAACATTATCGATCTGCTCAGTGTCAAAACTAGTGTTGTGATCCATATTTATTTTGTTATGCTTAAGATATCTTGATAGCAACACCCTGTGTGAGATCCATTAAAAAAAATGTAAGTGGCTATTTCAACATTACAAAAACAGATGTAAAAGTTATTGTAATGGATTTAAAGACATAATTTTTTTTAAATGTTCCTTTTCTGTCGTTTTCCAACACATTCATTAACAGTGGTTGTTAACCTGCAAGTTCAACTTTAAGCACTTGCAACTGCAATTCTGTATGAGAAGTGCTATACAAATAATTATTATACAATATTATTATCACTATTATTACATGATCATTTTAAACCAATTCAATGCATACAAGCCTTACTACATTTTGTTTTGTTTGTGTCTTTAGGTTATTTATCAATATTATTAAGAAATAATTTTACTTAGATTTTACCTACATTTTATATTGAATTGCTTAAATATTTGCTCTTGTCATTATGATTTAAATGTAAATGATATAGTTGTATTACGTTCCTTTGAATTATTCCATTTTCAGTGACATGCATGTGTGACATGACATCTGACGTTTCGCTAGGGGGCGATACAGCAAGTATAAGGTAGTTCCACAATACCCAAAGAAGGATTTCAACGAACGTAGTGGTGGAGGTTGTGATCGAAAGCGCTTCATTTGATCTACCAAGCCCTGTATCAGGCCCAGGGCTGTCTAAAGCAAATGTGGAGGTTAGATACAGTTGGCCACAAAGCTGGCCGCCAGGGCAAGGGCTTGGAAGAATTTAAGTTAAAGAGGCGAGATAATGAGAAGTGTAAGTAAACAGATTTTTACACCTGAGCATTTACATTTAGTAAACAATGAGCCCAACTCTACGGCATGTCAGGCAGATCCCAAGATTGCAATATGCTGATCTTGTTGAGACTTAAAACCCATAAAATAAATGAAAACTTGCATCTTTTTGCCAGTGCTGTAAAACTGTTAAATAGCTCAAAAAGACAGCTGTCTGAAAGTGTGTTGTGCGGTACACTTTAGTACTGAGGCAGGCTCGAAGAGACCGACAACTGATAAGCAAGAGACTGCTGTTGAATGAAGAGGATGAGGCCGAGAGTTCAATGGACACAAATTCAGGAGAGCAGGTGTGTTGTCTATTTTATTTTTAACTAAAATATAATATATTGATATGGGAGTGGGTCTTTTTATTGTTCTATTTATTTTTGTGAAAGGTGGTGGAGTTGTACCGCAAACTTCAGCACCCTGGACAGGAGATGGAAACTCACCTAAAGGCTTTGAGCAAAGCCCTGCGTGACCCAACAGCACAGATTACCTTCATAAAGTAGAATATTTTACTTTTCACTGTTCATATGTCATAAATTGATAAGTTTTAATACATACATTTGTGTTTTTCTCTGTCCAGACTGGAGAACAGTGTCCATCTACTAGTAGGACACCTCAGTGGCTCTAATGCTCAATATCGTCTACACTCTGTTCAGTGTCTCCATCAGCTCTCTCAGTCTCACCACCCCAATGTGGCTCCAGCCTGTTTGCCTGCCACCCCCTATTTGCTCACCTACCTCTCTGGCCAGAGTACCAAGTTCACCGTCAGTACACACATCCACCAAAACACACACTGTGTAAAACAACACACCGTTGTTAGTTATATGTGCACGTGTTAATTTACTGTGCTTGTGTTTGTTTATGCAGGAGCTGTGTCTCTACACGCTTGGAAATCTATGTCCAGACAGTGATGTTGTCAGAGAGAAGCTTTTGGCCCAGGGAATCATATCTGCGCTGGCCAACTGCATTGAGGTGAACCTTGATTTTGCTGCAGTGATGCCACAACTTAAATGTGGTGTAGTTAGAATTTGAGAGTTGCAGCAAGAGCTAGCTAAAAAGAATGAAATATTTTGTACAACCTAGAAACCCACCGCCACTTCTGCTCCATCGCACTGCTGCCCGGTGGTCTGACGTTGCGAAGCTTGTTGACAACTAGCCTGCCTCCGCCCGACTATTGCGCTCAGCTAAACAACGTTTTTGCTGAGGTTATGGATATGGAAACCCTGTTTGCATTAGCGTTTTCACAGCCACCCTGCTGGATGACCCAATCAGGGTGGACAAGTGCAATGACGTTGAAGTCAAGTGTGTTTCGAAATGGTTGTAGAGCCAGATGAGGCAATTCAAACGCCGATTGGTTCAATGCTGTTGAATAGTTTCAAGATTGACCAGAGGTAGGAGGCAACAACTTCCCAAATGGCGCGTGGTCAGCCTGTGTTCACTAATTCAATATTGGGACTGGTTACACAAAACTAACATTCAACCCTAATAAAAGTATCAAAATATATTTATATTTCATAATAAACATACAAAATGGACTATCCCATACTGCAATACAACAGTTAAACGTTCAATATACTCTTTCGGTTACCCTGCTGGATTTAGGAAACCATTAAAAATGTTTTATTTAAATGTCTTAGCTTTATTTCTCTAGAGCCAGCGACACAACCTTGCAGTGGTAGAAGCGGCAGCGTTCACTCTCTCCCAGCTCCTCCAGGCTAAAGATTCAGCAGAGAAGATAATACCGTAAGTTAACTGATTCGCTCATGTCCTCTGCTTACACCTTAGTACCTTAGAGTACCTTTTTACCAAGACATGCTTGTGTGAACTGTTGTTTATTGCTAAGCTTCAACTCTGTCTGTAGGATGGTGCTTGCATCCAGTTTGCCTCCACACCTGTTATCAGTACTGACCCCTGACCCTCAATTTGGCCTAGCCCCGGCCATTGAGTGTGCTTGGTGTCTGCACTATCTCACGTGCAGGTTAGAACTCTGGCAATACTTTTCTTTTGCATATTATTTATCTATCTACATATTTGTAATGATTCCATTCTCATATTTTTATTTACAGCAGTGTGGGAAATGCAAAACTTTTGGCCCATGGAATGCTTTCACAGTGCAGTTCCCTTTTAGTGACAATAGGTGGTGCTGTGGCCAACGGAAACCAAGAGGAGACAATAGAACTGGTGAGTTGAAAATAAAATCAAACAATTTGTAAATGTGTTTGGACCTAAGCAATAGAAGATAGCTTTCTAGGAACTTTCTAATGCAGGGGTCCCAAACTTTTTTGTGCCAGCACCCACCTAGAAAGGACTATTCTATTTAGAGACTCACCAAGTACCGTTAATGTAAATTTGAAAAACCTATCAATTTTAGCTATTGCTATACTGTATGTGTGTGTGTGTTTGTGTGGGCAAACATTTTTGAGCAGAGCGCTCCAGAATCTATGGTGTGAATGTGGCTAAATAGGATGTCATCCAATCAGGAACAAGTAGGCTCAGTGACTTGCACAGATCTCTGGAGGGTCAGAGGTGAAACCTGCAAAAAGGGCACCCCCTCCGAAAACAATAAAAAAATCAATCAATTATATATACCTTCTTTTCTTATGTACCACATTATTGTATATTACAGTGAGAAACTGCACAATGCCAAATTAATTTAGGTCTTTATTAACGGTCACATTTAGGAGCTAAGTCAACAGTCAATGGTAGGGGTGGGCAAACTTTGGTTAAAGGCCCAAATAGGGATTCTAAAGTTTAACAGCGGGCATATCATTATTTGTAGCCTATGTAAAATGTGTTTGTCAAAATCTATTTGATGGCCAGAAAAACAGTTAATGACACAGCTATAGCATAATAATAATGATGTATTCACGTTTGAGATGTTTAATAGTATTGTTTGCGTGCTTTTAATAACCACAAAATGCTTTAGTTTGTCTACCCTTGGCCTAAAGAAATTCCACTGCACGTTAACAATGGGTAAGCCTTATTAAGAACACTCATTTATTTATATATATATTCTTAATTTTTTTATTACATTTGAAAATATATATGCCAAATTATGAACAGCAGCCATAGTCAGTACATTGTTATTATGTTAAGGATGGTAAACTAGTATAGCTTTGCTTCAATCACATAATTTGATTCTTCCATGCCCTGACTAACTTTCAAACTGTTCAGAACCACAGGACTTTATTTATAAATTTTGTTTAAAAAAAAAAAAAGTGCACTGTGCGAGGTTGAGTTACAGTAGCGTTTACCATTCTGATTATTATATTTAAAATTTAAACGATGCTGTATTCAGCGTCGTGTTGTGCAGCCGCTGTTACGTCTAATAACACAAGCCATACATGGATCTCTTCAGCGGAATGTCTGGATCATGAAGAAAATAAACATGAGTTTCTAGCACTTACTTTCTGAAGGTATCATGTATAAAGCTATGCAAAATCTGCAGGGTGCAGATCTCCAGTTAAACTATAGACGTAATTTCAAGTTGGGCCAAACCATTCGGAAGGAGGAGAGGGGTGTTTTTCATGTTGTTGCACGTCCATGAGTAGGCTATTTTGTCGCAACCTTACTCACGACCAATGAGTGGGACAACACGACAGTAAAGCGCTGAAGCCTTTCGTTGATATTCTTCATTCATCCAATGTCGGCTTGCAATTTTCGCAACCCACTCCCACTCAGTGGCCCACAGTTCTAAAGGATGTTCTCCTTATAGATTGTCTGGCCACTGTTGCGCTGTGTGGGCAGCCTTCTGTTCTCCGGCCCTGTGGAGAACCTAAGCAGCCATCTTGGCGATGGACACCTCTTGGCTGCATTGTGCACATTTGCTCAATTCTACCTTCACAGCCAACCATCTCTGGCCAGAGAGTGTGCCTGGGTACTCAACAACCTCACAGGTTAGGACTGGGTTACTGGTGGACTAATTATGAAATGTTCAAATTGCTCTGAGGAACGGGATGGCCCTTAGGGTCGGGGTAACCCTAGTTCTATTTTGGAGGGGGGGAGGGGGCATTCAGTTATTTCCTTTTATATTCATGGTCATGTCGTAGAACAGAGAGTGTACCAGGTAGACCAGCCCGCCCCCCGAGTAATAACACTGTTAACCGACAGCAACACTTTAATAAGGTGTCATTTAGTTCTGTGACAGACCCGTTTAACATTAAAACATGACATGTTTTGCCTACCATGGAAAGTAAACCAGTGCTCTTGTGAGCTAAAAAAAAAAAAAAAAAAACATTTAAAATTTTTGAATTGATTATATTATGAATTAAAAGTAAATACAAAAAAGCTAATTGATTTAATCATGTTTGAGTTGGTCAAATGTGTAAAGTACAATGTTAGAAGTTGAGTCAATGGGATATTAATAAAAATGAGTGCTACCTGTGTGTGGCAGAGGCTAACCTGGCAGTGTCCATGGCAATTGGTGTGTTGCCTGTGTGCCTGTGTATAATATTGCCAAATGCCGTCCTAGAGGGCCATCACCTTTCCGCAGCGGCAGGGTCATCATTCGAACACTATGTTATTATTTTATTTTGTATGTGTCACTGTCCACCATGTAAAATATTGCTCATTCTCTGAGGACAGTTTGACATTTAGTTTGGTGCCTATTTTAGGCCTTGGGTTGTTCAGTGCCTGTGAGGGGCCACTACTCAACTTTTGTGCTGAATATAGATACTGTGTGTTTTTTTTTACATATAACATGAAATATTCCACTAGTGAGACTGATGAAATAACTTATGAAAAGATATTTCAAAAAGGTTAGACAATATTTAGCCTTATGAACAGTATTTCTGATTAGCAACTGTTTGAGATTAAATGGAAGGTCTTCACCCTCAGAAGTAGGGAATGTATTTATTATATGTATTTATACACTATCCCATGTTATTCCTTCTTTCTGTCCACATCCCCTCAGCTGACTCCAGTGTCTTCTGCTCAACATTGCTGGTTCACAATCTGGTTCCTGGGCTTATCCAGCTCTTGCCTTTTTCCCAAGGGATCAACACTATGGTCAGTCCATTCTTTCGACAAGACGGGCCTTTTACAATGTTATTTTTGGTGGCAACAATTGGCCCTTTGTTCTAGTTATACTCCCTAACTCGGGGTGTATTGGACTGTCTTCACTGAATGGACATTTGTTAATGTGTTAAACTCACATTAATGTTGTGCTACACTCACACTATGCTAATTTCTACCATCATCTTCTCTATGCTCAGGTCCTAAGAGTTCTAGCTAACATTGCCCATAAGAAAAAGGAAAACTGTGTCCAGCTTGCCCAGGCGGGATTGCTGGTACCACTCTGCACCACCCTCAAAATGGCAGACCCAGAAATGGTGACCCTAAGTTTAGAGGTTCTCTACATGCTGGTAGCAGATTGTAACCAGGTGAGTCAATATGCTTTAATTTTGCATTTATTTCCTATATAATGCAAATATTTTCCTTAAAACAATTATGTAATCTTAACAATTTGAGGGAAAAGTTCAATCTTTGAAAGATGTACATGAATTTAAAGGTGCCACATGTAATTTGTTTAGTTTAAACTATTAAAAAACAATCAAAGTGATCAAAGAGGTATAAGAAATATCAGTTTTGATTATATGTCAAATTCCTCTATGTACTGCGATGTAGAGCTATTTCCTGAAATGAACAGATCATCCCGGCCCGTACAGCCTCTAATTCTTGTAATACCACTTTGTACCTCATGGGGCAAGGCAAGTCACTAGTTTACAGGCAGTTAACAGAAGAAGAAATTTAGGATTCATACTGTATAACTGTAATATTAGTGTAACGCCCAGGGTTGCGCCAAAGGGTGGCACATCCCCTTACTGGGTTTGGCTTGCCGGTGTGTGTACCGGCCGGCGGTGGAAGCCCTTGCTCCCAGCGCCCCAACACATGGGTGTGAGGGCATATAAGGCTGGAAGACTACTTTCAGTAAGTGGGTTATTGTTTGCGTTTGCTCTGTTTGAGATGCCGTTTGTGTTCACGAGACTGTTAGGCATCTTCCTTTGTTCTGAGTATTCCCTGTGTGTTGTTGAGTCTTACTACACTGAGCAGTGGCTCTCCTGTGTATGTTTGTCTGTCCGCAACGAATTCTTTTTTTTTTTATCTATTGTATAGTGTATAATTTGTATTGCATTAAAATGTGTACAATATATGTCAAAACAATACCCATTTAGTGCAATTAGGACTGTTGGGAGATTCAGGTACAAACGCAGAGTTCTTGCCATCAAAATTAAACTTAATATAGCCATAACTGCTGCATTGGATTGGTGCATATTGTGTTCCAATTGCTAATTACACCACTTGATATGTTGGCATTCTGTGGTATTTTGTGCATTGCTGTTATGTATGTGTGCGTGCATGTGTGTGTGCATGAGAAAGACTATCATGTACTGTAGATAATAACATGAATGGCTTAGGTTTCAATTATTGACCCTGCATTTAATTTTCTGCAATTAATTTCTTTAGCAAAATACAAAACTTAAATCAAGAGACTACGGTCTTATTGCTTTAATCACTGGATTAGCCTATGTGGGCCTTTATTTAATTCCTTTCACACATCTTGCTCAGAAAAGATGGTAAATACTACTACATTGATTATTTTAGCCAGTATGCATATTATCTATATCTTAGAATAATAAGTACTTATTTAATTCTTTACTCTAGATAGTTAACAATCGTTAATCTGTCGGCACCGCTAGTTAACAGTGGCACAGGTTTTAAACACAGAGATGACGTGCCTTTCAGATACGGATATTTCAGATGACATAGCTGAACGAAAAGGAGTGAAAACTAACAATTATATTTTGTAGCCTAGTAACAAAAGGAAACATCTAGGTGCAAGGAGTAGCCCTTTTTTATTTATTTTTTTTGTCAGTTAAAAGTGACGTCTTCATTTGACAAGCATGCGAGCTATGGCTCCACATGATAACATTCACTTGAATTAATTCATTTTATTTTGACCGGTGAACGGTCCAGCCTGGACCCTTTGAAGGATTTAAACTGAGGAATGGTCACATTATGACTTAATGACCGCTTTGAACTTCAAAAGGTATGAGACACTTCTCGTCGCCTTTGTTAAGAAGAATTAGGAAAGGCCAGATTAGTCCCCCCATGGGCCCCTGGGCACTGAAGCTCATGCCCTCCCCCCCCTCCCTAACATCCACACCAAAAGGTTGCACCATGGCGATAACAAAGCTATTGACAAACTACAGGCGCCCTTCGCCCCACCAGACAGACTCCACGCACACGATGCTAAGGCACACCGTAACTATTTAAACTTCCAGCCAAGCTGGCATTTCAAATCACACATCTATTGGTCAAAGCTGAATGACTAGTCCAGCAGAGCAGGCAGCAATTATGCCTGTCCTGTTTCGATAAACCAAGTGGGCTCCTGCCATCTCACTCACAAATTGCCTTAAGGGTAGTATATAGGCCTATTTAGACCGTGCAGACTTCCACAGGGGCAGATGCTTAAAATGTAATAAAAAGTAATCTATCATAATGGAGCGAATTTTAAGTAATTCCAGTACTTATTCATAATAATGTATTATTATCACTATCACTTTAGTAAACATTGTAAATAGCATTATTCAATACTGAATCCACTTACATTGCTTGACAACCGTTCATTTCATGACAAAAGTGCCTAATCCACCAAATCAAATGCAACTCAAGATATTATACTGTAGTAACCCATAGTCTCCTTCATTTGGCCACAAATTGATAGGCCATTGGTATGACATGATCGATATCTTGTATGCTACATAGGGCAGAGAGAGAGATTATAATACAGTAGCCTATATAGTTTTATGTAGGCCTATAGCATATGTGGGCCTACAACAAATGTAGCACATTTTTTGTGTTGTGCTCTTATAGGATATAGGGTGCCTATAGGATTTGAACATTGCCCAACTACTGTACTGAAAGTAGTGTAGGCATATTTGCCAAATTTGCAGATAGCCTAGGCATATTATACTTTTGAGTTCATGCATTTTGAAAGATAGGAACGCTTTGCAATGAAAACTGATGTCGCGCCACAGACTTTAGTTGTGCTGACGAGTTTTAAACCGGATCAAAGATTTTGAAGCGTTCAATCCCCATAGACTACAATGTTAACATGTCCGACTTTACAACAAAATTAAACGTGTTTGCAGCCTGGTTCAAAAAAAACGTTTGGATCTCTATAGCTAGTTCATGCCAACTGTACGGAGGGTGAATTATTTTATAACTCATCAGGGGGATAGGGGGGCGTTACAGGCGGAGTGGGGTACTACAAAGATGGGCTATGGGCGACATCACGGAGAGTTTGTCCATTTATGCACGCAGTCTATGGCAAAGCCTGATGACCTGTGTTATCTCAGCATGATTTTACAGTGTTCCAAAGAGCTTCTCGTGATTACACAAAAATGTTTGGCTTTCTAGTCATGTCAAGTTTATTTATATAGCCCTTAATAACATTGCAGTGTCAAAGGGCTGTACAGTCTATATTTCACATGGAAACAAACAACACTCACTTAACCTGCTCCTCTCCCCCGGGCAAGGAAGAACTTCCATTCAAACCTTTTTTAAACATTGCTCTTTTTTGCATTGCTTTACATCAATGTGGGAATGTTATAATTGTAAACCTGTATCAGATATCAAATCATTAGTGTGTGATTTGACTACCTTTTTTTAAAAGTATAACTGCACCCTAAATTGTGTTTTTATTATTTACATTTTTTTAAAGATGTAAACTAAATAAGTCTGCACACAAATGCTGGTGGTAGTCATATCTGTTCAAATTCGCCGTGGACTTGGCTCGTTTCTCAGTACTCCTCGTCCTCTCATGCATTAAATGTTAACCATATGTTAAGGGATTCCCTCATCCCTCCCTTGACTCACACGCATTTTTCAAAGTTGTGTAATAAGTGGAGTCTGGCTCAGGCCTGGGCTGCCGTTAGACTTTCAGATAACGTGTGTGTGTGTGTGTGTGTGTCCATAATGAATGAAACTGATTCTTCTTCTTCTTCTTCTTCTTCTTCTTCTTCTTCTTCTTCTTCTTCTTCTTCTTCTTCTTCTTCTTCTTCTTCTTCTTCTTCTTCTTCT